>CM062267.1:37011451-37236451 GCA_031216635.1 Dissostichus eleginoides
ACACATCATTTAAACTTGTTTATTCTTATCTTACCTAGTTAGCATTCTTTCTTTTTATTTATGCATATTTTACTAATCACTCCCCTTTTAAACTGTTTTTTGTTTTTTTTACTGTCCTATAGTACACATTGGAATGATTTCTTACAAGGTGCTCTCTCTCTCTCTCTCTCTCTCTCTCTCTCTCTCTCTCTCTCTCTCTCTCTCTCTCTCTCTCTCTCTCTCTCTCTCTCTCTCTCTCTCTCTCTCTCTCTCTCTCTCTCTCTCTCTCTCTCTCTCTCTCTCTCTCTCTCTCTCTCTCTCTCTCTCTCTCTCTCTCTCTCTCTCTCTCTCTCTCAGAGGCTGTGTGCTCCTCCGTGGCGATGACGGCTAGCGTTAAAAAACAATAATAAACATATTTGTAAAGTGGGGGGACACAAACGGGATTTCGAAAAGTGGGGGGGACATGTGGAAATTACGCCATGCGTGTGTGTGCGTCAAGTGCAATAAATATGCAAGTTGCAACACACACAGAGTAAAACTCTGCCCCTCATGTGCTGTATAGGCTGGCATGACTAGGCTGTTCAATGGGGCTGATTTGTTGTAGATTCTGCCAGAAGGAAAATCACGGTCACACTCCTTATGAAGCGGAGCCCGCTCCACATTGCTTTTCTTTCGACTGCAACGCTGGTCCCGCAAATCAAGCAAGAACGTGATTGGTCGATATTCATTGTGGGGGTGGGGGGAGGAGGGGTGTTGTTTTGCGTATTTTTTACATTTTGGATTTGCTTGGCGAGCTATTTTTAGAACATGCCCCGCGGCGACTCACGTTGCCCCTGCGAGCGACTAAGTGCCCGCGTCACCGTGTTGGCTACCCCTGGCATACAGTAAGTCCAGTGTTTTATTGCCTCTGTTGGTGCAGGTAGTGGGCAGAGTTTTTGAGAGAGAGGCATGATTAAAGTCTCCAGAGATCAGGAGAAGAGCATTTAGGTGCTGTGTTTGCAGTCTGCTTACAGTAGAGTTGATGACGTCACATGCCTCTTCAGCGTTGGCAGAGGGGGGAATATATGCAGCTATCACGATAACATGCGTGAATTCCCGAGGTAAATAGTGGGGCCTCATGCTAACGGCTAACAGCTCTATGTCCCTGTTGCAGATTCGTTCTTTAATAGTGGTGTGCCCTGGATTACACCATCTATCGTTCACAAACACAGCCAGCCCTCCTCCTTTCCTCTTACCGCTCTCTCTCGTCCTATCCGCCCGCAGCAGATGAAAACCATCCAGTGTAGCGTTAGTGTCCGGGGTTAGCTCCGTTAGCCACGTCTCAGTAAACACGAGGATGCTGCTCTCCCTCTTTTTAACCGTTAGAGCCAATAGAATCGAGGGGAAGTTCCTAAATCCATCTAAACATTTACATTGAGAAGTGAGAGTGATGCGCACGCAGCTTGCCCTAAACCGGAAGCTCCGTCACACTCTATATGAAAAATACGATTATTGCCATAAATAGGATGATGGATTATCAGTAGGGATGCTCCGATCGATCGGCCGCCGATAGTTATCGGCTGATATTCACTCTCGGCCGATCGATCGGTGCTCTCTATAAAGGCCGATCAGGAGAGCCGATCAAATGACGTAAAATACATGACACTTTTCTCTGTGCGCGGCAAAACAAGCTCGCCAAAATGGCTTCACCGGTCTGGCAGTATTTTAAGGTGCCGAAAAAGACAATAAAATAGCGGTATGCAACGTGTGTGAAGCAGAAATCCTGCAGCTCCCCCCGCTGTGATGGACCGGTGAGCGGAGCAACACACACACTAAGAGTTAGACCTAACACACTAAGCTATTGTATCTACCTCTGGAACAAGCTAAACTAGTTATAAATATGTTTATTCTTCACTGTCGGGTAACTCATTACTGGATCAGTGAGCTGCATGAGACAGATACTGACTGAAAAAAAAAAAGAAAATCCAAAGTTTATGTAAACTTGAATAATATACTTCATTTGAATGTAATAATTATGTTGGTTGTTGTTTGTGGAAGCGCATCCTGTATTGAAAAATGAATCTGAACTTTCGATCCGTTATGATTATAAACTGAAGCAATATAAAAATGAGCCCCATTAACTGAGTTTTAAACATAACTTTAAATGGAAGATACCCATAGTATATATATATATATATATATATATAGTATATATATAGCCCCATTGTATATATATAGTATATATATAGCCCCCACCCACCCGATCGGATCGGCGATCGGCCGATACTGATTCCGGCGATCGGCCCCAAAATTCCCGATCGGAGCATCCCTAATTATCAGTAATCATTTCAAAGTGACACAGAGACATCGGATTAACCTTCAGCTGCGTTTTTATGCGTTTTAATGCCATTGAACACAACTTTGATCCGAAAACAGCAAAGGTAAGACGTATTTGCCGTTTTGGCCCCGTAAAGCTAAGTTGTGTGTTGTCTGGTTTCGCCTTCTCTGCCGCGAGTTTTGCTCGTGGAGTGACGATACTTATACCATTGGAATCTGTGGAATCTCAGCTTTCATGTGATATCTTGTTTGTGCAGATCCAATGAAGTATACAATATTTCTACTGTGAGTTATGTGCTAAGTGCGTTGGCATTTTTTCGCTTAGTGCTAATTCAGAGGCTCGGCGTTAGACTTGTGTTTTGTTTCGGTAAAAATGCTTAATATCGTCAGTTAGCTGAGTTTCTTCCCGTTAAGTGGGTATGACACATTAATAGGTTGTTAAGTGTTAAGAACCCCTGAGACACAGTTTTGTGAAAAAAAACAAAAAACATAGCCCCCGCCCTTTCAAAACTCCATCCCAGTTACCTTCAAGACACCTACGACTTTGTTAGCAAAATAAAAAATCTCACAGTACCCAGCCATACTCTAATTTTTTCCGTAGACAAAGACTCATTGTACACTAATATTGAAACCTCACTTGGCCTCACCCCCATCCACTCCTTCAATAAAAACCCAGACCCATCCAGACCCGACAGCCAAATCTTTCAGTTGCTCCACCTCACCCTCACCCGTAATGACTTAATTTTTAACAATAACCAGTACCTCCAGCTGTGTGGTTGTGCGATGGGCCGGAAATATGCTCCAGCCTACATGGACATTTACCTGGCCCATTGGGAGGAAACAGCCTTCACTAAACTCCCCCTCAAACCCCTCCTGTATTTCCGGTACCTGGATGACATCTTCGGCCTCTGGCACCACACTGAACAGGACTTCCTCACATTCATAGATATCTTCAACACACATCACCCTAAAATAAAACTCAAACATCAGTTAAATACACTTACCGTAGAGTTCCTCGACACCGGGGTCTTCTTCCGCAGCTCCAGCAACCTTAGCAAGACACTCACCACCAGGGTCTTCTTTAAGGATACAGATCGCCACGCAGTACTCCATAAAACCAGCTATCACCCTAGGCACACGTACAGAGGCCTGATGAAATCCCAGCTGATCCGTTTCCACAGGATATGCACCCTCGCGGAGGATGTGGAGGAGGCAACCAGAATCCTCTTTAGTGCGCTGAGGCCTAGGGGCTATTCGAGGCGCTTCCTTAGAAGCATTAAAGCGGAGGTCAGCCGCACTTTTATAGACAGGTATAAAGACATCTCCGCCCGGACCTACCCTCGTCCCCCTTATCACAACCTATTCAGGGAGCCTCAGCAACCTCTTAGGCAATCTTAAGGCTAATTTTGAGGGGGCTAGGGGGGACTGTGACGCGCTGCGGCCGTGCCGGCTGATCTCGCTTACCGGAGGAACAAAAATCTCCAGGACCTTCTCAGGGTGTCCGCGGGGTCTTAAAAAGTATTAAAAGTTGATAAATCAATTTAGCGAAAATTAAGGCTATTAAAAAGTATTAAAAAGTATTAAACAGCATTTTCCAAGGTATTACATTTTGTAGCTTGTTTTCAATAAGTATATAAATTGTCCAAAGAGGTTGTATTCTAAAGTTTGCCTGAATTTAATCATTGCGTAGGAGTGTAGTGTGATTCTTTGTAGTTTATTTATGGCATCCCGTTGGATTTGACGTCATCTGAACAGGACATCGCACGCTCACTGACTGACTGACTGCTGCTTGATAGCGCGCGAATGTCCGTTTACGCCGGTTGTTAAACAACATCGTTATGGGGAAATGCAAGTTTGCGTCCAAATGGTTGGAAGATAAGGAGGAAGGACAATCAATACTGTATATAGTAAATGTGAGGTAAAGTGTGTCGCCAATGTAACCGGTTAGAACTTGAAGTGGCGATGAGGTCTTAAAATGTATGGAAAGGGTCTTAAAAAAGGTCTTAAAAGGTATTACATTTGACTTCAGGATTCCTGCATATACCCTGCTTCTGGTCCACACCAACTTAAATAAAAGTACCAAAACTAGGGAAGCGCCTCGAATTTCTGAGGTTCGTTTCATTCGCCTCCCCCACATTTTGAATCCCTTCTCTCGGGAGGGGAGTAATATTCGGCAGGTCTTGACACCTAACACAAAAAACGCTATTTACGCAATTAGGTGCAAGGCCTGCCACAGACTCTATGTGGGGGAGATGCGCAATGAGATCAGCCTCAGAATAAAACAACACCTATACAAAATCAGAGACGGGGACAGCATAAGCGTTTTATACAACCATTTTAAACTCTATGGCCTCAATGACGTGCAGTCCATGGGCCTGGAGAGCAGCAGCGGCTGGAGCACTGTTCAGAGGCGAGCGGCGGAGCGGAGGTGGATCCATCGCCTGCGCACCATAGACCCGGGCGGACTAAATGAAAAGAACCTCTGATGGGTCCGCCTCCCACCACCCAAACATGTTTTATTAACTTCAATAACCTGTGTGATCTCCTCTCCCCCCAGGGTCTCTCTCCTGCAGATCGGTGTTTTTAACCTCCTTTCTCTGCGGGTGCGCCAGCCTGCTTGAATCCACCCTCCACGTATTTTACTAAAGCACTTATATTTAATAATTATTTATACAGATTTTTATATTCCTTTCTAAACAAATTAATTATATTTTTTCTCTTATTCACTATTTATTTGCATATCTTTATTTTATACACTTTATATAATTTATGCATCTTATTTTACTCTTATTACATGTTTTATCCCTTTATGTATATATTTGCATGCATTTACCTTTCATTGTAATCAAAGCCACATGAGGAGGCATCCTTTTATTTACTTTTATTTATTGTGGAGTCTATTTTTATATAACATTACAAGAGGGATTCTTATTATTACATTATATGCATTATTGTGCTCATGAGATGTTGTTATGACTATAAAGGGTTGGATACGAAACGAAGGGGACAGTCATATGAGAGTTTTTAGCTTGCAATACTAATGTAGCAAAGCCAGGTGCAGACACTGTAAGAGGACATGAGGTACTGAGGCTCTGGCCTTGGCCGTGTGGGTGAGCTTCGCTCTGAGTGTTGCCAAGAGACTTTTGTCTAAGTCTGTACACCAACCAGGGAAGCCAAAGTCTAAACCACGGCCCTCCCCAACTAGTCTCAACCAATCATAAATGTACGGGCAACGCCCTGTGTAATGAAATGTATTGACGCACAAGGTTCGAGGCTTTTTGCCGGAAATAGAGTTACAGATTACAGCTTTGTTGCCTGTGATTTCTATGATCTGACGGAGTCCTTGGCCAAGTAATATATCTTTTGCTCTCTTAAGTTATAATAAATAGTTAAACTTAGAAGTTGTTTGTCTTTCCTGGAATTTTGAACGCAACATTATTCTTATATCCTTTTTATATTTTCTTACCTGGAGGCCAGCAAAACCACCCGCAGAGAGAACATCTTCACCGACCTGCCACCTTTTTAAATAAACAGAGCAACTCAAACACCTTTCCTATGAGGAATCTTTTAAACCTACCCGACCTTGATCTTAGTGGTTTTTATTTTTTAGTGACATCTAGTTCATTTTTATACTATTTTACTAACCCGGTGTGCCCCCCTTCCTTTTTTATTATCATTCTTATTATTATAATTATAACACTCTTATTACTTTTAAAATGATTAAAAATGAATTATTTAACTTTAATTGTTGGGGATATTGTTTTAATTGCACTTATTTTATTATTCCACTTGTGTTTTAATACTTTTACCTTCACTTTTAATTGTATTTTATTCATGGTTTTAACTAACAGAACTAGAGTCACTTTTAATCAACCATTTTAGATCCCCCCTCATTTAAAGTATTTTTACTGATTCCATAGTGACGAGCTCCATACACACACACACATCTGCACACGCATGCACACGCGCGCGCACACATACACCTGCACACATCCACAAACACATACACGCCCCCTTCCAGAGACCCGGGGTTGGGGAGATCTGCTTTTAAACATACTCTGCCGTCGTTCCGTGGTCCAGCCCCGTCCTACACTTTTTAACCAGTCTTTTACCACAGTCTTGTTTTAAAAGTCCCATGTCATGGCCATTTCTACTGATCATAATTCCATTGTTGAGGTCTACTAGAATAGATTTACATTGTTCAATGTTCCAAAATCACATTGGTTTCTTATACAGCATCTCTGTATAGTATGTGTGTTCACTCTCTGTCCTACACGCCTTGTTGGAGCTCCTGCCCCCCCTTCCCTATGAGCCCACTGTGCTCTGATTAGTCAACCACCGTTACAGCTGGACATCAGTGATTATGTGTTACAATGGCGTTTGTTAGCAACCAGAAAATGACACCAGTAATGACAAACAGATGAGAATGCTGCGTGGGGTCTGGGTGCCGTGTTGGCGGGACGTTGTGGGGCTCGCTGCTCCGCCCTTTGAGGCTCGAGGAGCGGACATTGTGAGCTGGATTACTGGTGTCGTTTCCTGGTTGCTGCCTGGGGTCTGCGAGACAGCGAGACACCGCGGAGCTCAGCCTGAGCACACACACACACTCACAGCCTGAGCTCCGAGTGTGTGTGTGTGTACGGAGCTCCGCGCAGCACCGCGGCTGAGAAAAGATAAGGCTGAGTGAGTGTGTGTGTGTGTGCGGAGCTCCGCAGTGTTACGTCAATATGCCCCGGAAGAAAAAAATGGAAAAAGAAAAATCTCCAACGAGACGTTCTGGGGCAGCATTGACAGGTATTTTCTGTGTTTTCTGTGTTTACTCGCTACAGGGTGTACTTTGAGAAGCTACATAACACACAAGGGGACGGGTAATAACCGGAAAAGCATGTCATGGGACCTTTAACAGAGCTTTTACAACGCTTTTACAGGGTCTTTGTAGGGCTATTTCGATTTTTTAGTTTCCTTAAACACCCCCAGCTACCGAGAGCCAGCGCACCACGCAGGGCTCCCCTGGAGCTCCCCTGGAGCCCTACGCTCTTCCCCAACCTAACCCATAAACAGTAGATATTTTTCATGAAACCATAGTGCTTCAAATAATAAAATATACAAGGCTGTAGCCTGATATATATTATATGCTTTAGGAGCTGTATGTGTGTGTTGTACAGTGAGTAGGTGTGTGTTGTGGAGTGTATAGGTGTCTGTTGTAATTGAATGTGCCGCCAGCAGAGGGCGTTGCTGGACTAACAGTCAACAGCCTTGCCAACAGTAGGTAAGTGTGTGTGTTGTGTGTGTGTGTGTGTGTGTGAGAGTTGAAGTGCCAGGCAGACAGGCAGGTCTCAGTAGTTTATCTGACATATAAATGGTCAAAAATGGTACTTTCTAGCCTACGAGCTCCCCGTTCGAGCGATCGACTATTCCTTCGCAATTTAGCATCACATTGGATATGGGCTGAACTTGTCCTGGATTGGAATTGTTCCGATCATTTCCCTAGGAGGAGTTTGCAAAAATGTGCTTAAAATGCATTAAAAACGCATATTTTTCAAAATGGCCGCCTTCCTGGGGGGGCGGGGCTAATGAAAGAAAATTTGAAATATGTGTGCAATCCAGGGGCGGAGCTTCAGGGGGGGCTGTAGGGGCAGGGCTCCCCGGGCCCGGGACGGTCGGGACCCAATGGGGGCCCGTCGCCGAGGCAGCAGGCTCCGCCCCCGAGATATTTGCCGGCGGGCCCTGCTGCCTCGCGCCACTGAGTGCACTGACGTTCGTGGTCATATTAGGTATAAAGCATTGTAGCCTATAATATGAGTTGAACTTGTGCTGCTATTTTCGCACTCACATTTAACATTAAAACATGAAAAATTGCAAGTGAATCCCTTCTATTGTCTCCAAATGCATTTTGGGTAAATTCGTCATAAACAGCCGTCCATCAACATCATGCCTAATCACTGCCTAAGCATGAGCAGTTATAAACATAAAAGTGGAGCTACAAAACGCAAAGAAAAAGATAAAAAGGACCAAGGAAAAGCCAAATTGTCCAAGCTAGATGGATATTTTTTTCGCTCTACTCCTCCTCCTGCGGGAGATGAACCTGAAGTTGTTGCCACTGCCAGCCGTGTTTCATCCCCGAGCCCCAGCCCGCCAACAACGTTAGTGGGGGTTAGCCAGATTTACAGGTAGGATACAATCACGGACACACACTGTCAACAAGAAAATGTGAGTTTGTGGTAAATGTTGATATCATATGGTTGTTTTTACTTTGTGTAGCTCGGCCGCCTAGCTTATTTCCTTTTCTGTCTCTCGGCTGTAGTGATGATGATAATAGGGACGACTCAGTGGAGCGCATTGTTAATGTAACTCTCACTCTAGCTTCAAGCAACTTGGCATTCAGGGGCCATCGAGAGGTTCTAGGTCAGGGAAAAGCTGGCAACTTTTTGTCAATAATAGAATTATTGGCTCGCTACGACCCTGTTTTGAAAGAGCTAATCAACCGACCAGAAGGGTCAGTGAAATACCTCAGTCACCAGATTCAAGATGAGATTATTTACATATTATCTCAACGTGTGAAAGCTGACATCATTGATGAAATAAACGAAGCCCCATTTTATTCCGTCATCATGGACACAACGCAAGATGTGTCAAAGATAGACCAGTTGAGTCAGGTTTACCGTTACATAACTGTTGTTAAGAACGACATGGATATTGCAACAGATATACATATCAATTAAGTCTTTTTGGGTTTTGAAGTGACTGAAGGTTCATCAGCTTCAGAGCTTGAAAACAAAATCCTTGGTTCTATAGAGAAAAACGGATTAGATCTGTCTAAATGTCGCGGACAGGGCTATGATGGGGCGGCTAATATGAGTGGTGTGTATTCAGGCGTTCAAGCAAGAATAGCCGAGAAGGAACCCCTTGCCCACTATGTTCATTGCGCTGCTCATAATCTCAACCTAGCACTCAACGACTCTGTTAAAAATGTCCCTGGAGTGAAGCAGTTCTATGACACTGTAGAGACGCTCTACAACTTTTTTGGTCACAGTATCAAACGATGGGCATTGCTCAGTGAGTTAATGACGCCAGAGAGCAGAACTATCACATTAAAACGCTTATGTCCCACTCGCTGGTCATCTCGCCATGATGCGCTTGTTGCGTTAAGGCACAGATAT
Source organism: Dissostichus eleginoides (assembly GCA_031216635.1). NCBI lineage: Eukaryota > Metazoa > Chordata > Actinopteri > Perciformes > Nototheniidae > Dissostichus > Dissostichus eleginoides. The sequence continues at coordinate 37,020,904 of CM062267.1, forward strand.
GGAGACATTATAAAAGCCCTCGTCAAAATATCCCTTACCAGTGACAAAAAGGATGAGCGCAATGAAGCAAGTGCACTCAAGAATGCCATAAGCAAATTTCGCTTTCTATTTTTGGTCAACATGCAGACCAAGATTTTGGAAAGCATAAATTGTGCTTCACAGTTACTGCAAGCAAAAGACGCGGATATTCTCAAAGCATCTACTCTACTGCAAAATGCCATCAGTGTTTTGGTGGAGTATAGGGGACAATTTGATGAGGCGAAGTCCGCCACTCTTGCCCTGGCTACTAAATGGGGAAGTCAAACACAGTTTGAAACAACCAGGGCCAGGAAAGTTAAGAGACACTTTGATGAACTTTCTGAAGACAGCCGCCTCACTGACGCAGAGAGCAACTTTCGGGTGACCGTTTTCAATGCATGTCTCGATATAATCATCCAGCAACTGTCCCAAAGATTCACCAGCTTAAATGCAACTGTGAACATGTTTGAGGCAATTCACCCCAACACACTACTGCAAGCAAAGGATGAGGATTTACACCAAGCTGCCCAGCGGCTTATAGAGCACTACAGTCGGGACATCGCCGCCAGCTTCCCTGGCCAGCTGCTTTCTTTCAGAACCTGTTTCAGGGACCAAATACAAAAACTAAAATCTGTCGCGGATCTGGTAAAAATGCTCATTGTTTACAACCCAGCAGTAACATCTACATTCAGTGAGGTTTGCACAGCCTTCATCTTATTTCTGACTCTTCCTGTCACCGTGGCAACCGCCGAGCGCTCTTTCTCCAAATTAAAACTCATCAAAAACTATTTGAGGAGCACGATGGGACAGGAGAGACTGAGTGGACTGGCCTTGCTGTCCATCGAAAGTGACCGAGCCAAGAAATTGGACATACAGCGGATTGTGGACGAGTTCGCGGAGCGCAAGGCTCGCCGAGTACCCTTCAAGTAGTGGTGAGTACACTTCAAATTTAATTTGTACAGTAGCCTACTTGTACGTGAATGTATGGGCCGCCGTGCCAATTTTACACTGCTCTGCTCTCATGGTGGCTGCTGGCTGTCCATGGTGAATGGTGTGTCAGAAATGTAGTCATTTTATTAGGCTATGTTTTCGTTGTCCTTGTGGTTTGTTGGACTTTATGTCATGTTATATCATTAGTATCTCTGATATATATTTCGTTTCTATACCCTTTGTAGAAACGAAATCTTAAATATTACACCTTTTCTTTAGTTACTTTTCTTTCAAACATTGTTTTAAATTGTAATCTTACTGACTGAGCGACTTTTTACGCACGAGCGTCAGATTACCACCCCGGACTCCCGATATTTTTGTCATGCTTTATTGGGTTTAAAGGGCCCGGTCATGTGGGCCCGCCCCCCGGCCCGGGTCTGATATGTGCCGCCAGTGGTGCAATCATAAGAGCAATGTGTATACAGCGTTTCGTGAATATCGGAAAAACTATATGCGAGTAGTTTTGAGTAATTTGTGACATGTAAATCATCAAAAATGGTACATTCTCTGTTAGCTTAAGACCTCCCCGATTGGAAATATGTCCGCAATTCCATGAGGAATGTCTGTTCCAAGATTTGCCAAAATAAATCGTATCTTTTCACAATAAGGGGCGCTACTGAGCTGTTTTAACAACAAAAATACGGTTGTTTTTTTTACATTCGCAAAAAGGTTGTGGGCTGTGACGTGTGTCCCAAGTTTTGCGTCCGTATCTCATTTTAGCTCATCGCAATAAAAAGAAAAAGATAGGCCACGCCCACATTCGTCATTCGTTGCGACACTTTAAATCTCAGTTCATACCATAGACTGTATATATAAATGGACGTAGTGTCCGTGACGTCACCCGTAGGATTCTGCAGAGTTGCCAAGAAGCCCTTAGTAGGCGGAGTCGGCCACTAACGTCTCGACAGTGACGTCAGAGTCTAACTCCAACCTGCTCCAGCCTGATCCAAATAAGGGCAAAGAGGCGGAGCCGAGGCGGGACCTGCTGCCACCGAGCTAGAAGTTCGAGAGCTAGCTCAGGCTAAGAAGCTAAGCTAACATGCTCCCAGTATTGATTAGGTTTTGATAAAACAGTGAAGTTCCACTATATAAACATTACATTCATAATCAAAAGAGACAATCTGCAAGAGAATTTGCTATTTTTTGTTATTCTTAATGCTTATCATTCACACGTTAATAAAATAAAATAAGTACCGATACATAGCAGAACAATTGTGGCGATGTTCAGCTTAATAAGCCTTGTTCAACATAATTTCTTTAGCTAATACTACAGCGGGCTGCAGGCGAACCAATTCCGCGTTTCGCTGCATTCCTTGATCTCCAGTTATAACGCCGGGACGCCGGCGGCCACCACTGGGATAATTGGGTCCCCTTTTAACATTTGCTCCCGTTTAGCATTATGGGCGTCATAGCCATAGACTTTAAAAGTCTTACCCAAGGCTGAATCATAAACTAAACTGTATATATATATATTAGGGCTGTCAAGTTAACGCGTTAATAATGCGTTAACGCAAAAAAAAAATAACGCCACTAATTATTTTAACGCGATTAACGCATGTGTATTTTTTGTCCTCGGCCGCCCCGTAGTTTCAGAGCGCATCGAGTTTAAAATACCACCTAAGCTGACGCTGACAGCCCCGCTCCTGCCGCCCGCTTGCGGCAGACCACACTTCCACGCTCACCGGCAGGCCCGGACTGGCCATCGGGAGGACCGGGAGGGTGTGTGTATGTGTGGCGCGAGAGAGAGAGAATGTGTATTGCGTGTATTGCAGCGACGTGCAGTCAGGGGAGGCAGGGGAGGAAGAGCCTCACCTGTCATACTCCAATGTAACGGAAAAACAACTAAAGAAAAACTAAATAGTAATAATAATAAAATGTTTCCACTGATCTGTATTGTAAGTGTGATTTATGTATGATTCCAATCGCTTTTTATAGTCAAAATCAGCAAATTTGCCGAGCTCCGCTACAACTACATGGGAGCGATGAGAAGTGAGGCAGGGACGAGCTCTGCCTCTCGTAAACCCACAGTAACTTGCTGGAGCGCGGGCACTGGGCAATTTTGGAGCGCGCAAGCAGTACTGTTTGTGAGGTATTTTTGTGAGCGCGCTCAAGCGCTTAGTGTGGCTCCAGCAAGTACTGGGGTACGAGAGGCAGAGGTCTGCCTCACCTCAGAATGCGTCACCCCACAGAAACTGGCTGGAGCGCGGGCCCTAAGCGCATGCCTGTTACCATCTCACTGTAGGTCACCAATGTAATGTTTGTAGATCCCTTTATTACATTTATCCTCGCCATCCATAGTCTCTAAATAATTATTATAACTTATTTCACATAGATATGATATTTAGGCTCGCTGGTCTCATCGTACAACGGCAATGAAAAAAGCACCAGGAGAGGCAGCCATAACCACTGCCGCACTGAAGGGGGCGCACGTGAGCCCACAGGTTCTTGTTGCTACTGTTATTCTACGCAGAGACGGTAGACGCAAACAACAAACTAGACTTTTGAAACTAGAGGAAGATAAGGAGGACTTTTACAAAAAAGTAATAGAGATGGTTGTCCAGAAGGATAGCATGGACTTCATCTTCAAGTCAAGGTAAGACCACAATTGTAATGAAAATGAGATCTTACTAAGAGAGAACAATCCAATATTTAGATTTTGGGTATCCTTTTGTTGAACGGTCTGTTTAAAATGAATCGAAGCATCAGACTAAAAATGCTTTTGAAAATATCCGAATATTTCGATTAAGGTCAAAATATAATATTTGTAAATTTGACTCTGAAAGAGTCAGTGCCTCACCAGCCATGGACCTCACCGCACGTCACTGGTGTATTGTTGTTGTTAGCATCTTGTGCTAGCTAGCTGCGCTAACGGATATAAGGAGCTGTTTCAATGAAAACAGAGGAGCGACATTTCGCCGACAACTGCGCAGAGCACTTGACTTTATGCAGGTAGCCAGACAGTGGGACATTGTACGAACAGTCAGCACACTCAGCACGGATAGTGCGCGCAACATGATTACAGCGTCCTGGCAGCTCCCGTTCGAGCATATGCCTTGAGTTGCACATAGCTCCAACGATCCATCACAGTGTGTCTACACACACACACACACACACACACACACACACACACACACACACACACACACACACACACACACACACACACACACACACACACACACACACACACACACACACACACACACACACACACTTTGTATTGTATTATTGTATTGTATGAGAGGTTCCAGGTTGAATTGAGGCGAATATTTGTAATGTTCAGAGGTTGTTGTGTTTAATATTCATGAGAATATTTGTCATTGTTCAAATGATAATAAACAAACATTTGCATAAAGCATATTTGTCCACTCATATGTTGATAAGAGTATTAAAAACTTGAAAAATGTTCCTCTAAGGTACATTTAGAACAGACAAAAAATGTGCGATTAATCGCGATTAACTATGGACAATCATGCGATTAATCGCGATTAAATATTTTAATCGACTGACAGCCCTAATATATATATATATATCCACAATCACCACGAACACGGCCTAGCAGAGTGGACAAGTTGCTGTTAGCTGACAGTGAGGCACGTACCTGTCCATCAAAGTGACCACGCCCTAATTTATGCAAAAACCTTAAGACCTGATATAACTAAAAGACAATTCACTCACAAATTCATAATCATGAAGGTGGAATCTAACTATATCCCGAATAATTTTTATTTCATCCAGGGGTAGAAACATGTTTATTTCTGCTTTAAAGTTGGGCCTTTTAACATGGGGGTCTATGGGAATTGCTCCTTTCTGCCGTCATCGCCTATCGGCCAATAGATGAACTGCAGTTTGTGGCACTTCCTTATTGGCCTCCCAGCTCTGCCCCAGAGTTTGCTGCTTCGTTCATACTCACCCCCAGAGTATGTGTATGAAAAAATTATTGTATTTCGTCCAGCCGTTCTTGAGTTATAAATGTGTGGTGCTTTTGGCGCCCCCTATAGTCCAAAATGAAAATGCTTTCGTGTGCCTAATCCCCAAGACAGACTGAACCTATCCACCAAAAATATGGGATAATTGGATACATTGTTGATGAGTTATGAGCATTTCTTTCTAAGCCCCGCCTTTTTGCGAATACGTTTTGATTAATGGCGGCCCTATTTATCAATTGATCATGCTCATTACCTATGGTAATGTGTCTGACCGTCCACCGATGCTGTATACTGCGTTTGGTGTTGATAAACTCAAAATTGAAATTTAAGTTAATATTTCAATGTTTTTAACATTATGCTAATTAAAAATAAATAAAAGTAGGCGGAGTTTAGGGGTTCAAGAGGATTATATGTAGAGCAGGTCCACCCGGATAAGTGTGCAAAATTTCAGGTCAATCGGATTTATGGTGCGACTTTGTAAATGTTTCCAAAATTATTTACATATAGGTGGCGCTAGTGAGCATGTTGGACAATTTGAACCCATTGACTCCAGAATGTCAAAGTTTTCACCCGTCCTGGCGTCCGTGCAAAATTATACAACTTTTCACGCGTCCTAAGGCCCTCAGAAATGGGTTTAATGACCGGGAAGAATAATAATCTGCAGAAGAACAATAGGTTTCTCGCACTTGGGTCTTAGCACTCTCGTGCTCGGGCCTTCATAAATATGTCTTACCTTTGCTGTTTTGTGATCAAAAGTTGTGTTCAAAGGCATAAAAAGGCTGCTGAATCCAATATCTCTGTGTCACTTTGAAATGATTACTGTGCTGCCTAAAGGCATTTTGTGTTATAATTTGTTTGCAGTTGTTAAAGTCATCATTAGGAGTGCTAATGGTCATGTTATCTGTAAGTTTGTTGTTATTAGCGACACTTCCGGTTTGCGGAACGTCACTTCCGGTTTAACGGTAGAGAAACGGCATGGTCACAGGGTGGATCTCAAGTTACTTATTTTTCATTTCCTCGCTCCTCGGTCCTCGGTATCACCGGAAGTTGATTTTTCTGCGCCATCTTGAGGAGCGTCACATGGCCCTTATTTGCAATTTGTTCCTGCAATGCCGGAGACTGCAGTTTCAGGACTGCAGTCCTGGGACCGCATTCCTAGGACCCTAGTTTTTCGGGTAACACTTTACAATAAGGTACACAAAATCAGTGGCGAGCCGTGACTTTTATACCTAGGCCCTCTGACCCCCAAGTAACGAATAAAAAAGAGTAGTTACCCATACCTAATGATTACCATGACTTAGGCAGTTTATTTTTTAGTGGGGTTTGTATAAGGAACCTGTTACCAGTTGCTGGGTTGAGAGGCAAGCGCTGCTCTCATACCACTTCATCCTTAAGGGATACGTTTAATGTTGTTTTGATGTCAAACCATCAGTAAATGTTTACTTCCGGTATGTAACTTCCGCCCTCCCATCACAGTGACGTGAGCAGTGATGTGGGTGAGTTGCGCTAGAAACTGTGTTGCAATGTATTATAATTTTGTATGTTAAATGTGCTATTTAAGTTAATGACAGTGATTATATATTGTTTAGTAACACTGTGGGTACAACATTAATACGTTTTTGTTAAGTTTTAATGGTAGGAAATAGCACTTTAAGTGATATTATCGCCATAGTTTTGGCGCGATTTAGACGCGATCACGCCATTTTGTTTGTTACCATGGCAACACTTTTTCTGAGTTTCCTTTCTTCTATTTTTGTAGTGATGTGACGTGCAACGTGGATGTTTAAATTACATTGTGTGTTTGTTGTCCTCAGGTATGTTTGTATTATATTTGATTACTCAAAGATAATGTTATCTTGGCAATTTCATAGTTATTCTGCAATTCTGTAATATGTATATATACTAGCACAGTGACGTGAGCAGTGATGTGGTGATGTGACGTGCAATGTGGATGTTAAAGCACATTGTGTGTTTGTTGTCCTCAGAATAAATGCCAGATGACATAGGAGATGCTTCGCTGTTCATTCTTCCACATACTCTATTGATAACGAGTCACCTGCAGTTGTGACCCGTTAAAACATTGATGCTCTCTTGTTTTTTCATTGATTTTTTTTATTTGCCCATAATTAAAGTGCAGAAGAGTGCAGCTTTTGGTTTTGTTTTATTTTATAAAAGGTCGTTTTTATTTTTTTGTAATGTTCCTCATGTAAACATTATATAATCATATATGACATTTTTTTCAAAACGTTTAAAAAGTTGTTTCAATTAAAATGTAAACTTCAGTGGCTGTAGATCCATCATTGTCATCAACAGTTTTGTTTGTTAAACTGCTTAACTAATGGTGCAGAAATTATTAGTAAATGGGTAACTACTCTTTTTGATGCATTACTTTACTTGAGGGGACACAAACTGCTTAAGTAACGGTAAGGTAATCATTAGGTAATGAGTAACTACACTTGTTGATGCATTACTTTACTTGAGGGGACACACACTGCTTAAGTAACGGTAAGGTAATCATTAGGTAATGGGTAACTACTGTTTTTAATGCATTACTTTACTTGAGGGGACACAAACTGCCTAAGGAACGGTAAGGTAATCATTAGGTAATGAGTAACTACTGTTTTTAATGCATTACTTTACTTGAGGGGACACAAACTGCCTAAGGAACGGTAAGGTAATCATTAGGTAATGGGTAACTACTGTTTTTAATGCATTACTTTACTTGAGGGGACACAAACTGCCTAAGGAACGGTAAGGTAATCATTAGGTAATGAGTAACTACACTTGTTGATGCATTACTTTACTTGAGGGGACACAAACTGCTTAAGTAACGGTAAGGTAATCATTAGGTAATGAGTAACTACACTTGTTGATGCATTACTTTACTTGAGGGGACACAAACTGCCTAAGGAACGGTAAGGTAATCATTAGGTAATGGGTAACTACTCTTTTGTATGCGTTACTTGAGTTTACGGTACCCAAACTGCCTAAGTAATGGCTTACCATAGTAAGTAATGATGACTTAAGCAGTAACACGTGAGTCGGATCCACCTGCAGTCGATTCAGTGTGGGACCCAAGCCAGCCCAAGATGGCAGGTTTAAAAGTGCCCTGCTGCAGCGGACCATTGCTTCAATCAAAGTCACCCAGGAACTCCTCATTAACTAACCATTAACGAATGATTCATTCAAAGTCACCCAGGAACTCCTCATTAACTAACCATTAACTAATTATTCATTCAAAGTCACCCAGGAACTCCTCATTAACGAATGATTCATTAATACAGTACCCCCCCAGTCTGTTTACCAGTAACTAAGCATCAGTGCTTCAATCAGTCACCCAGGAACTCCTCATTAACTAACCATCAGTTCTTCAATCGCAGTCACCCAGGAACTCCTCATTAACTAACCATCAGTTCTTCAATCGCAGTCACTCAGGAACTCCTCATTAACTAACCATTAACTATCTAGTCGTTCCTTATTCACTGCTCAGTAACTAAGCACATTTTGTGTACCTTATTGTAAAGTGTTACCATTCTTTTGCTAACATCCAAAATACATTTGTTATTAAAAACAAAAACATAATAACAACAAATAACTAAATAAACAAATACATAAAAGAGGTAAATGGTAATCAAGAAAAGATAAAATAACAAACCAAATAAATAATTAAAACGTAAACACCCAGTTATGATTAAACAATTTCATCCCTGTATCTTGCGAAAATCATGTCCTTATACCTTTTTTTAAACAGATTTACGTTAAGACATCCCCTGAGCTCCTCATTCAAACTGTTCCAAAGCTTCATCCCACAAATGGAAATACAAAAACCTCGCTTGGTTGTGCGCACTCTAACATTAGTGAATTTAAATAATCCCCTTAAATTATAATTTCCTTGTCTTTTATTAAAATGTATTTGAATATTACTCCAGAGGGGTCTGGGGGAATGAGAAAAGGGAGGGAGGGAGGATGGGGACGACAGGGGGCGGTGAGAGACAAGGGAGGGATTCACTTCCACCCTCATTTCGCAGCAATATAAAGTTAGACACAAAATCAAACTAAATCATCCTAAAAATATTTTCATGCATTTTTAGATTGTTAATAACAAGCATTTGTAAATGTCCTTTGTTCAAAGTCCAGGAGTAAGTTAAAAAAGGAGACAAGGTGACGTCTCAGGAAGTTTAAAGAATATTGAATAAAGTAGCGTTGTAGTGGATCTTACAAAAAGTGTTCACAGCTGTGAGCAGGAGAAAGAGAGAGCCAGCGTCTCCCGTACACGCTAATATATATCATTCAGTAGTCCTCTTCTCATTGGTTGCATCAACGAGGGGCGTGTCTTCCTCTTGGCTCCTTGCTGACGTGATTAATATGGTGTCAATAAGGAGGATAGATGAGAGTAACACATGCGTCACATCCGGGCAACAATTACGGCTCCGCCCACTTTTGGGGGAAAACAAAGCTGTCATTTGAATGGCTGTCAATACAAATTCTGAAGTTTTTGCCAATCCGATCAGAAATGTAAGAAAACCATGGATTTCTGGATCTTCAAAGAGCCCGATTACAATGGCCAGTGAGGCAAACAATTACATTAAATCATTGGAAATCGACGATCGGGCTCGATATATGGTTAAATATAGCAGTAGGCGATCGATGTCCATAAATGAGAGTAACATCTACGTCACTTTACGGCCCCGCCCACTTTTGGGGGAAAACAACGCTGCCATTTGAATGGCGATCTAGCCTGAAGCCACAGAGCTCTTCTTCTACTGTCCTTTTTTCTTAGAGGAAGTACAGAAACACGTAACTCTGGATTTGTTTTAATGTTTGAGGTGCAATAAACGACACAGCAGCTTTTTGGCATGTTAAAACTATTATTTTCCGCCTCGCTCATGAGAGTAACAGCTGGCGAAATGACAGCCTCGCCTACTGATTTTAATTTAACCATATATCGAGCCCGATCGTCGATTTCAAATGATTTAATGTAATTGTTTGCCTGGCTAGCCATCGTAATCGGGCTCTTTGAAGATCCAAAAATCCACGGTTTTCTTACATTTCTGATCGGATTGGCAAAAACTTCAGAATTTGTATTGACCGCCATTCAAATGACAGCGTTGTTTTCCCCCAAAAGTGGGCGGGGCGTAATTTTCGCCCGGATGTGACGTAGGTGTTACTCTCATCTATTAGACGTTGTGTGTTTGATGTGTAACACCACAGGTCACTTCTCCTTATATTCTCATTCACAACATTCTGTTAGCTACATACTATCGGCTAAAAACAAAGAGACTTCGTGAACCAGGAAGTAAAAGCTATTACTCCAGAAACCAGAAGTCGAGTGTGTGAACATCCGGTTTCTTCAAAATAAAGTTTCAAAATAAAACAGTGCATTTATTTAATATTCTGACACACATATTGATTTTATTTTCTTACACATTACAATGTCTAAAGAGACACGCTAAATACTAAAACATATTTTCATCATATTTCTTTAATTTCTGTAAGAAAATAATATTTTCATGCATTTTTAGATCGTTAATAACAAGCATTACAATAGAGAGCCGAAGTCCCTCCCATTCCGGTGGACCTCCTCTTATTTCGGAAAAATTATCTTTCAATCCCATTTGAATTGTGCCATGAAATACACATATGATGTTTGTCAATTTCAAAGATAATTTTGCAAGTCAAATTTTTTTTAATTGTCGTAAAACTGTGAAGTAACATTTTTTTTGTGTGAAACCGCTCAATGAACTACATCTCTGGTCTCGCACAACACACGTTAGCACATTTCACCTCTTTCTTTCAGAATGAGGCGAAAAGTATTAAACGAGGAGAAAATCACTACAAGTCTGGGCATGTTGAGAGCTGTATATACACAAAAGGCGAGTTAGTCGGTTCCGTAAGAGCCGAGGTGAGTGTTAAACGAGTGTAATGTGTAACGTTAATGTCAGCTAGCTAACATTAGCTAACAAGGTACACTCTCTAAACTAGTTGCTCAAACAAAACACGGGAGTGTACCTTGTTAGCTAATGTTAGCTAGCTGACATTAACGTTACACATTACACTTGTTTAACACTCACAGAAACCTTGTACAGCCGGTCCCACATGTTGGCTCTTACGGAACCGACTAACTCCTCTTTTGTGTAATAGCAGCTCTCAACATGCCCAGACGTGTAATGATTTCCACCTCCTTTAATACTTTTTTACATTACATTACATTACATGTTACTTATTAGACGCTTTTATCCAAAGCGACTTACATACTCAATACTGTGGGCAATCCCCACAGGAGGAATTTGGGGTGGGGTTTGAACCTGTGCCCCCCTGATCCGAACACCAACGCACTCCACTGCGCCACACGCCTGACTTTTCACCTCATTCAGGTGTTGGTGACGTGTATTGTGCGAGACCAGAGATGTAGTTCATTGAGCGGTTTCACACACAAATAAGTGTTACTTCACAGTTTTACGACAAACTGACTTTTTTTACTTGGAAATTATTTTTTAAGATTGACAAACATCAAATGTGTAATTCATGGCACAATTCAAACGGGATCGAAAGATAACTTTTCTCTCGCCGCTGACTTCAATACATAATCTTTCCGAAATAAGGTCCCATGGAGTTCCACCGGAAAGGGAGGGACTTCGGCTCTCTATGTCTATGAGACTCAATACTCGCTGTTTGTACTTTTGCGGGCATCCAATTAGCTAGGTAGCGATGTTGCAAAACAACTAGGGTCCTAGGATTGCGGGTCCCAGGACTGCGGTCCTGAAACTGCAGCCTCCGGCATTGCAGGAACATGCTACTCCTTGTTTGTGCCGGAGGACCGAGGATCGATAACGGAGGAGCGATAATCGAGGAACCACCGGACCATCCTCCGGGGAAATCCTCAGCCACTCGCCCCGCCTTTTTACTGTGTATCGCTCACTGATTGGACGATGCAACGCATGCACTGATCTGATGCTTCTTAACATGAGAGCAGTTTTCCAGCGGAGTGAAAATAACACATTAAGCTCACGGGAGTCACTCCTCAGTTTATAGTGTTTTGTTTCAATTAATGTATCATCTAGTTAAAAATATGTGATATATCTGAACAACAAAGTGGACAAAAATCATTTTATTAATTTATTGGAAACATTTTTCATGATCTCCAATTCATTTTTATTATGAACACAATACAGTTAAAAGAGAGACAGATTTAATGTCTGTCAGCAGGAACAGCTCTTTTCGTTTTATATTTGTATTTATTGTCATTTCCATTCAGTCACAGCTGAGACATGAATTACGTGATTTGTCTCAGTTTAACAGCCAACACAAGTGTAGTGCCGTTACTTCATGTTATTTTTATGCCTAACTGTTGACAGAGTCACATGTATAGCAATAAACTGGTCATGACGACGAGGTCTTCTTTAGCCTTAACTGGCGTGGTCTATTTTCATATGTGCATTGCACCACTTGACCTGCTCTCCAAGAGCTAGAGAGAGAGAGATAGAAGGGGAGGGAACAATCCCTTATACCTGATAACTGACGTCAGCTACAATAGCTGCGCCTTCTTACGCCTATAGCGCCCTCTTACTGTGGAACAGTTATAGTGCAGTTACATGCAGACATATTAATACTTACACTTAACACTCCCACTTATGAATGACGTGTATACTGTACAACTTTTCCAAGAAAAATAACAGTTCAAAACATCAAAAGAACATGGCAGTCAATATTACATAATAGGCAATATTTTACACACCGAACATGACCCCTGCAAATTTTTTCAATTTCAGTTTGGAGACAGGCTTTGTCATAGCGTCTGCAACCATGTCATCTGTAGGACAGTAAACCAGTGTCATCTTTTCTTCTCTGATGACAGATCTAATGAAGTGATATTTTATATCCACATGTTTACACCTCTGTCGGCACACAGGGTTTCTGGCAAGTGCAATGGTTCCCTGGTTGTCTTCATAAACAACAGTTTTCTTATATACATAGGTATCCATTCCTTCGAGCAGTTGTTCCAGATAAATACATTCCTGTATTGTCAAGGCTAGAGCCATATATTCGGCTTCACAAGTTGATAGTGCCACTGTGGGCTGTTTCTTTGTTTTCCATGAAACCAGTGAGCTGTCTGTACCCATACTCACACAATACCCTGTGGTACTTCTCCTGTCTGTGGCGTCTGCCGCCCAATCTGCGTCACTATAGGCTTGAAGCCCTAAGCCCTCGCTGCTCTTTCTGAAACAAAGCTGTTTATCTGCTGTACCTTTAAGATAACGGAAAACATGTTTTGCTGTAATCCAGTGCTCTTCTGTGGGATCAGCAAAATGCTGTGATAACTTACTCACTACAAAACATAGGTCAGGGCGAGTACATGTTGTCAAATAAATGAGGCTGCCTACAGCTTCTCTATACATTTTTACATCCGTCAATTTTTGTGCATCCTCATTGTAGTCTAGCTTTTGATCACATGGTGTTTCCCTAGTTCTACACTCCTGCATGTCAAAACGATTCAGGATCTTTTCCACATATCTCTTCTGGGATATTTTTACACAACTGGCAGACTGTTCGAAGTCCATGCCTAGAAAATGTTTTAACCTGCCCAGGTCCTTCATCTTGAATCTGGTGGAGAGCATACCTTTCACCTGCTCTAGGTTTCTAGTGTTGTCTGCTGCGATGATCAAATCATCCACCCAAATCACAATTATCACTTTCCCTGACTCTTTTGACTCCTTTGTGTAAACACAGGGGTCTACTGGGTTCTGTATGAAGTGGTCTTCAATTAGACATGTATGAAGCATCTCGTTCCAATTTCGCCCAGACTGTTTCAGGCCGTAAATGGATTTTTCTAGCTTGCACACTAGCTTCTCTCCTTTCTTCTCGTAACCTTCAGGTTGTTCCATATATATGTCCCTATCAATGGGTGCGTGCAGGTAGGCTGTCTTCACATCCATCTGGTGTAAAATCAAGTCGTCTTCGGCTGCCTTCTGCATAACTACCCGTACACTGGTCAGATTAGCTGTAGGGGAGAATGTCTCACCGTAGTCTATTCCTTCCCTCTGACTGTAGCCTTTAGCTACAAACCTGGCCTTGTACCTGTCGTGCCCTTCAATACCCTCCTTGATTGAGTACACCCACTTGCCTCCCACTGTCTGTCTACCCTCGGGTAACTTTGTTAGAGTAAAAGTATGATTGTCCTCCAGGGACCTCATCTCCTCATCCATCGCTCTCTCCCATTTTCCTGACTCAGGGGATATCATGGCCTCTTTAAAGGTCTGAGGTACACCACTCACTACTCTGTAGCAGTAATCTATGCTGGTAAGTGTACTGTCATCCTCGTCACTTTCTCTCTGGGCATAGTCTTTCAGATACTTTGGGGGTTTATGTTCCCGGGGGGGATATCTCCCACTGCATGAGGCACGTGACGTCACCCTAGGGTGCTTCTCGCCATCATCCTCCGGTGGCTGTTGACCGTCTGTCTGCATGTCTGTGCTCAGTACACTAGGCTGTGGCGTCTCTCTTTTCTCACACCCTACTCTGGAGTCCAGCTCTGGCTCCTGTGTCTGTGTCTCGTTCTCACATGTTGTCTTTGTGACAAACTTTACTAACCTGTGCTTTTGCACTTTCCCCTTACCGGGATAATAGACTAGAAAAGCGGGGCTGCCCTTGTCATGCCCTACAAAAAGTCCTTTCTCACACCTGGACTCGAGTTTTCCTCTGTCCTGTTGGTAAGCATAACACACTGACCCAAACTTGTGCATCCTGGCTAGATCACACCTTTTTCCTGTCAGTGCTGTATATGGGGTGGTGCCCGTGTGCTTGTTAAAACACCGATTTCTGGTGTAAGCTGCTTCTTGGACCGCATAATGCCATAGACTCTTAGGTAAGTTACCGTCTATTAGCTTACACCTAGCCATTTCAAAAAGAGTGCGCCCTTCCCTCTCAGCTATCCCGTTCTGGTGCGGGGAGTAAGGACAGGACGTCTCGTGTCTGATCTTGTTCCTTCTCAGCAGTGACTGAAACTCTCTATTTGTAAACTCTGTTGCGTTGTCGGACCTCAGGCATTTTACGCTGCCATACGGAGCTACATCTGCAAGGAATTTCTCTGTGGCCTGAAGTGCGTCACTCTTTGCTTTGAGAAAGTAAACAAACACTGCCCCTGTACACACATCTGTGAAAGACTGCATATATTTAAAGCCACCTATGGACACATTATTTACTGGACCGGCTAGATCTGTGTTAACTAGCTCAAGTGGTGTCTTTACTTTTTCTGTGGGACCTCTGTTCCTTGTTTGAGTGAACTTTCCCTTTATACACTAATGTACCTGTGTTCACAGTTTTAGCTATAGTGTTATAGCAGAAAAGTTTAATCCAGCGTATTTTCTATATTCATTTAAGATTCCATAAATGAATGTGTATGCCTTAAACCTGTTTAGATGAAATGTGTGTGTGCTCATTGCAGTGCCTGTAGGCTGTATGATTGTTGCTACTGTTAGGCCCCTGGGGTAGTAGGGGATGTAACTTCTCATTATTGTTTGATTGTTCTACAACGAAATAATAATTGATCAACTATACCTGATAGGTGCATCATATAGTGAAACATCTGTTATGGGAATTATGAGATCAAATGTATTAACATTAGGATTCTTGATATAACGCACACACATTTTATCATGTAGCCTACCACACAAATGTCACATGTTTTTCTCTCTGAAAGCTATACTTGTTTAAACATCATCATCCCATGACATCTTTAGGAGTAGTTAACTAACAAAGGTTGACTGTTCTTATAGCCTAAAGCCTTCTCTGGACTTCCTCTAAACTCGAAGACAGCTGACCTAATTAGAAGGACCATTGTCTCTCACTCTGTTAGTCATGTGAATCAATAAGGTGTTATCTTTTATCTGCTGTTCTGTTTAGTGTGTGAGTTGTTGAATATATGGTGCAAGGGGGTCTCAGCTGACCTAATCAAATGTTATCTTGAGAGACTGTTTCACTCAGAACAGGAGGTGCTCTTAGTTCATACTTGCACACACACACTGTAAAGAGAGAGGACGGAGCAGATGAAATCAACATCAGCTGACTCACTGCTTGGAGGTCGTCCAGGATGTATAAAAAACGGTAACATTGGAATATTGGAGCACTCTCTTCTGACTGACTGTCCGGATAACTTGTATCCCACGGTGGTAGAATTGAGTCCAGAGTACTCTTGAGAATTGGACTGTCTGTTTTGCTAATAAACTAGTTGATTTAACATAGCCTTTTATTTTGTAGTTTTCTTTTGTGCTGCTTTCAACGACCTCTTCCTCTCATCAACAAACGCGCTGAAGTAGGGCCGGCCCTCTTGACGGCCGCCTGAGGGTGCCACTACAACAACACACATCACATTCTTTGTTAGGTCTATGCTTTTCACCGTTAATGTGCATGCCTACTGTTACCGCCTGCAGCTTCAGTATATCCTCGTAATTACAATGACCCATGATCTCATGCCATGTCTGAATATCATGACTGACATTACACACATCATTTTCATTACATTCTGTTTGTAGATAATACATTCTCTTGTACACTTCAATGTTAAATATCGTACCGTCAGGCTCCACAAGAACATCGTTACCTTCATTGAAGAACACCTTGGCACCATTTGCAGTAGCAGATTTTACAGAAAATAGTTCTTGGGGGAACGAGGGTATGTAGAGGGCGTTCTTCAACGTCACTGTACACCGGCGCCCCTCACTGTCTATGAGGCATACCTGTGCGTCTCCTCTCCCGTGCGCCAACCCGAAAGTGCGCTTCCCGTCTGCCAGCTCCATGCTGTGTCTCTCCGGCTCGAAGGTGCTGTCAAAGTTCTTGAATCGGTTCCTGTCGTTGATAATGTGGGACGACGCACCTGTGTCCACGATCAGTCCCTTCCTTTGGGCCTGCTGCTGCTGCGCTGACCGGCTGGCGTATGCTGTCTGCGCCCCGAAGGTGAAGTCCTCTCTTCCCGCTGCTCTCCGGGCGTCGTCTCGACTCGCCTCACGTCCACCGCTGCCGCCATCTTGTCCACAGCCGCCATCTTGCACGCGCGCGTACCGAGCGGTCTGTTCGCGCTTCTTTCTACACACTCTGTCTGCGTGTCCCGAAGTTTTACAGAAACTACACCAAACAGTTTTTGTGCAATTATCTTTTCGGTGACCCTTTTCTCCACATCGCCAACACGCCATCTCCGTCGGGGGTCCAGTCTATTTCTTTGGCGCTGCCCGGGCCTTCATTACCCTTTCTCCCGCCTCCTCGGCGACCGGGTCTGAGTCTTCTGAGGCCTCGAAGTTCCGCAACTTGGCCTTGAACTCCCCCAGCGACATGTCCGCTGAACCGTGTGTCACCAACAGTGTGAACGGTTTATACATCTCCGGTAGTCCCCTCATAACCATCGCCATCATTAGTCCATCGCTCGGTGCTTCTCCTGCACTTTTGAGCGCCTTGATGATCTGCTCCGCCCTGATGACGTATTCAGTCACAGTCTCTGTGTTAGCTTTCTTCAGCGCGGTCAATGTTATATACAGGGATACAATCCGGTGCCTACCTCTGCCGATGTAGTCTTCTCTTAACACTTTTAGACTCTCTCGGCCTTCGTCCTTTGTGTCCCGGGATATCAGCCCCAAGCTCGTGTTGTCTAGGAGTGGTGCTAGCTCGCAGTATGCGTCGGCGTTCAGCTTAGTATCCAGGGCTCGCGCGGCCTCCGTTATTTCTCCCATGAGGCCCGTCAAAATTGTCTTTTTCAGCCCCATTCCGTGCCTACAGCACAACATCCGCTCTTCCCAGAGCTCGTATTCTTCTGCCCTTCGGTCAAACGTGGGCCACTTGCTTCTGCCTCTGGTCGCCATCTTTTGATTGTAGCTTAGCTTAGCTGCCCGTTAGCTTAGCTTTAGCATCCCGCGGTTTTCCCGCCGCTAAACTAGCCTAAACTTTTCAGCTAACTAGCTATCGTTATTTCGCTCTTCCGTGATCTGGGCCCATAACCTGTTGACAGAGTCACATGTATAGCAATAAACTGGTCATGACGACGAGGTCTTCTTTAGCCTTAACTGGCGTGGTCTATTTTCATATGTGCATTGCACCACTTGACCTGCTCTCCATAAGAGCTAGAGAGAGAGAGATAGAAGGGGAGGGAACAATCCCTTATACCTGATAACTTACGCCTATAGCACCCTCTTACTGTGGAACAGTTATAGTGCAGTTACATGCAGACATATTAATACTTACAGTTAACACTAACAAAACCGTTACGATAGGGGGGTGCTAGTGGAGCCTCGCAGCGGCGAAACTGTGGCACGCTTACACTGTAGGTGTGCCGCATTTGCGCTTAAAAAATGAAGAACCCTCCGCAAGATGAGGCCCCCTCCGCGAGGTGAGTCGTAACCGTATAGCAGATCCAGAGATCCAGACTCGTCATGCACGAGCATAGCCGCGGGAACTGGGAAGTCATTTTACTTAGGGGGTGCGGACAAAAGTGGGGAGAGATTTCAACAACAGTAACATGAAGTTTTTCAAATGTACACCACTCGCAGCCCCGCCTCCAGCACCCCTACTTCCCGCGGCTATTGTGCACGAGTCAACAGCAGACTCAGAGATTCGCAAATCCTGACTCACTGTGCAAAACATAGCAGACTCGTGCGGACCCAGATCCGTAACCGTATAGCAGCAGATCCAGAGATCCAGCAGACTCGTCGTCATGCACGAGTCAACAGCAGACTCAGATTCGCCAAATCGCAAAATAACCCTTTTTTTTTGTGATCAACATTTTTTATTAAAGCAAAAGACACTGTGTAGCGGAGGTTAATGTAACGTTAATTTAATATGCTCGTGAAATGCGACAACTTTTCAGTTTCACCGGTAGGATTTCTACGCTCTTGGTGATGCTGACTCATATGACTCAAAGGACTCGTATGATCCGGATCTCTTCAATGACTGACTCAGAAGACTCCGAGTCCGTAAAAGGATCCGGATTTGCCATCTCTAGTCTCAAACGGTTTGGTCACTCACGAATTATGTAAAAGATTATTTCCGAGGCACACCTTCATACGATCATTATAGTTATAAAAAAAATAAGAGAATACATGAAAAACTGTTATGAAATAGCCTACTATATGACAGTAAAACAAGAATACAGTTTAAAAGGGGAGTGATTTGTAAAATATCCATAAAGAAAAAGAAAATCTGTTTACAGTTCTGTTTCATGGGTGTTGAGAGATGTATCCATAGATCTCTTAATGTTGCTCTCAAAGTGCACCAGATTGATGCACTTAACTTCAATATTAAAAAAAAAACCTTCCCGGAGGAGCATGCCCCGGGACCCCCTAGAGGAGGTGAGGACCCCCCTAGAGGAGGTTAGGTCCGCCCCCCACTTGTAAAAAATAGCACTTTACCCCTGCTTACACTTATATGCCGTGAGCTGATTATCGAGCCTTCATTGTAACAGTCACGGGTGAACTGTGTGTGTGCGTGGGGGGAGTGTTGCAGTAGAACATTCCACTGTAGTGCCCGGTACCTTAATGGGAAACCCTACATGTTTGAAACGTCAAGCTACCCCACAGCACTCCCAAAAGAAAATCTCTGGCGCCGCCACTGTGGGCTAAGCCCCGAATGTTTCCAGGTCCAGGAAACGCCCCTGGTGTATATTGCACAACGTTTTCGGAGGATTTCTTTTGTCATTTGGTCCAGGTTTTTGTATAAGTTCATTCCAGTAGCTGTTGGTCCTCAACAACTTGCAAGCAAAAACGTAATTTCTTTAGGCCATTTGGGCCTTTTCTCCTCAAATAAATTATATATTTAACTCCCGACCAGTTGTGTGTTTTACTCAACATTTAATTTTATTATCTTTAAAGAGCAGGGTACCGAAACCCAGATGAGACATGTGCTAAGCTAGATGTATTAAAATATTGTGTAAAAAATAAATCACTAGAGCCCAATCTAAAGAGAGAGGGATAGACGTGCTGTCAGGGCGCAGAGAGAGAGCAGATGTAATCCTCTGACTATAAACCAGAGCACAGAGCGAGCAGCCTCAGTGTGAGGATGGGAGATGAACCGCCGTCCTGCGCTCTGATGACAGATGGCGGATCCTCGGTTGTGAGCAGCCTCCAGCAGGATGACCCGGCCGCTCGCGCTCTGCTGCCTCCTCCTTTGCGCTCACACTCTCAGCCTCATAGACGGTGAGTCCACATTACGTCCTGTTTGATGAGGTTAAGAGGGCAGATAAAAGTTTTGTATCCGTATCTTTAAAGGCTGTAGAAAGCTCTATGCAATTAATTCAGGCAGTTTTATTGGGAGGTAAAATGGCATGCAATGAATTCACTTTATAGCTGAAAGCCAGTGGCGGCTGGTGCATTTTTTTTCCAGGGGGGGCTCTACCAGAATTTAAGCAAACTTATACATACAGTAAACCCAAAACATGTCATATTACAACGCAGGGCTAGCTCAAAGGCACACAGCACTTTATACAGTCTATTATTTTGGTGCCTGTTTTTGTCAACATCCTTATTATGCTTACTGATCCCTATCCTGTAGCCCTCATTGGACAGCTGTGTTTACTTTCCTAACATGGCTAGTCGCATAGCATCATCCATGTTGACTCTAGTTTGTTCATGCTTTTTTCTTGCTAAACCAGCTCCTTGAAAGAGGGAGTCAGGGCTAATTTGTGCCCTAGCCCAAGCTATGAATACTTAGGAGAAAAAAAAACACAAATCACACATTTGCCACAGGGTCCTTACAAACACTCACAGAGGATATTCAAATCGTCCCAAAACAAACCCAACAATTAAATGTAGTAATGAGTAGGAATCTAAAGGAAAGTACAAAATATTTTGTGTCAAAGAGAACTCATATGTTCATGCAGCCTGGTGCAGAAAGAGGTCAGATTAGTTACCTAATGCTGTTTTTTACCCCTCAGGGATAAAAAGCCCATTGTCTGACTCTGACCCATATTGCTCAAGGTAATCTGTACTTTGAGATGATTAAATGCTCTTGGCTATTCAAACCACAAAGTGCATGGATTTGAATCCCAAAGCATAATTCGCAGATCTGCTGTCTGTGATCTTGGGAGAATGTCTAGGTTGTGGATTATGAAGATAGACTTCTTCCACCTGCAGAAATCCACAGAGCTGAGGCAGCAAGGAGCCTTCCACTGACACAGTCAAACAGAGCCAGTTACCGGGGGTAACAGTCCTGTTACAACTGTTTTCCAATGGTTTATAATAATAATAATAATAATAAAAAAGCCAAAACATAATTAGGGTCTGAGACCAGAGGTCGGCGAAGACCCTATTGTTGCTGCGCGAGCGATAAACCCGCGAAACACACACAAAACAGGGAAACCGACCGCAAAAGCACAGAAAAGGTTCAGAGATGGGCAGGCAGATAGTCCGCGTGAGCCCAGTCACGTGGGCGCAGCCACTGTCACTGATTTGGCGCCAAAGTTCACGTTCGCTCGATGCTAGGCGATCCTTCGCCATGGAACACGATGATGTCATAACTCCAACTGACATGATCAGAACGCCACCAAACATCACATGATGGTTAACACTGCTGCCCTGAACAGCTCTACGTCAAATCTGATGTTACATAATGTGGCGTTACCATGGCAACGCATCCCTCGCCATAAAACACAATGTCGCTGTAACTCCAATGGACACGGTCCCATCGTCCCCCAATCTTCACTTGTATATCACCGGTCCATGCCTCAACAGCTCTACGTGAAATCTGAGATCTCACCATATGCCGTTTCCATGGTAACGCATCCCTCGCCATAAAACACGATGTTGTCGTAACTCCATGGAAAATGGTCCAAACGGCACGAGACTTCAGATAATGGTGAATGGTCCGGCCCTGAACAGCTCTATGTCAATTATGGGGTGTCCTCATTATGCCGTTTCCATGGCAACGCATCCCTCGCCAAAAAACACGATGTTGTCGTAACTCCATGGAAAATGGTCCAAATGGCACCAGACTTCAGATGACAGTTAATGGTCCGGCCCTCAACACTTCAATATGACAACAGTGAGTTTTCCTCAAAAGCTGTTGCCATGGCAATGCATCCCTCGCCGTTAAGAACGATATTGCTATAACTCCTGTGTAAATGGTCAAAAAGTGTTCAAACTTCACATGTGTGCTAACGGTACAGCCCTAAAGACATATATGTGTCAGTTTTGAGATTTCGTCAAATGCCGTCACCATAAAACACTGTTTTCTCATAACTCCATTGAACATGCTCCAAACGGCCCAAAACTTCACAGGTTTGATAACGATGCTGCCCTCAACACATCTAAGCATATTATGGGGTGTCATCAAATGCTGTTGCCATGGCGACAGATCACTCGCCATCAAACACAATGTTTATGTTACTGCTGTAACTCCTATAGACATTGTCCGATCGGCCTGAAAATTCCCACATTTGCCAACGGCCGAGTCCGGAAAACACCTGCGTGACACGTCGACGTGCGGACAACAGCCTGCGGAGCGTCAAAGACCCGCTCTACGCTGCTTGCAGCTTTAATTGTTATTTTTATTATAAATATAAATTCTATATATGTTGCATGGCCTCAACTGATTTTCTAGTGATTAATCCTCATTATTCGCTCTAGTTCCTTTCAGTTGGGGTTTAATACTATTTCCCAACCTTTTAAATAAATTAAACTCTTAACATTAGTTGAATGATTTTTCAATATCCCAAGGCAAGTGTAATGTTTCTTTTTACCAGTGTTACCATTTTACACACTGTCTCTGTTTGTTGGTAGGAGAGGATGGATCTATGTATATGTATATGCGCAGAGTGAGGTGATCCTGGGAACTGCGTGTTAAGCGCTAATAAGCAAATGCTGGCAATGCGAAAGCTTCAGTTCAACTTTTGCAGAGCCTTGCACAGCTGTCGACTCTGAGTCTGGGTATATTTATATTTGTTTACAGACACAACATGTTAATCAGTGAGCTTAAGAGGTGTGCTTTAAATTTCAAACAGGATCGGTCTGCTTTCCCCGCCTCAATTCTTTAGACTTAATACGTCCTGACTCGTGCTCTGTACCTAACACACAGACATGACAGTGATCGGAACATCTATCTTACTGTCAGTAAAAGAGTTCCTGATGTTTGGAAGATGAAAGAAATGTTATATGCCAGTCCACTTTCAGGTGTTGTTGGCCAGATCACATGTGTTGTTTCCATGGATATAGAGCACAGCTCTGTCTCAGAAAGATGTTAACATTAAAGCAGCTTTTTCCCAAAAGTCCCACAGTGTGCATCACTGTAGCAGCACCAGCGGACCATTTTCTTGTAGTCTTTCAATTTGCCGCTGATAAATTTGAGTTTGGATTATCATATCTGACAGCAGGGCAGACTAGAATTGTACAACACAAAGGGACTTGGCTGCAAAAGACAGCTTTATCTCATCCAGCAAAGACAACACAGCAGTTCAGTTTTCTATAGGCTAAGCTGTTTAATTTTCCTTTCCATATTCGTCCCATTAAAGTAAAGCAGAGCAGTCTGGTCCACATGGAGAGCTCAGCTGTGGAACAGGCATATCACTCCTCAATATCTAATTTCACTAACCTTAATCTCATTCCAAATTATGCTCTCCCTCAGTTAAATGATTGATTTCTGTTGTTCACCGAGGACATTATGAAACTGTTGTCATGTGCAAGTGCTGTTATTTATTTTCTTCCATCATTTTATTGCTGATATATGTTAATCTCTTTGCCACATTGTTTTGTGTGTGCGGAGAGAGCTTTGCAAATTGCTGGCTCTCTGGATGAAAAGCTGGATGGAGGATTAAAAGGAAAAACATGGGGAAAATAATCTGTAGGCAGGCTGACGCCATGCAGCAGGCCAGCGCTATGGAGGTGAGGATCCCTGTGTGACATCAGAGCCCCCCCAGAACCATTCAGCACCGCACAGCGCAGCTCTGCAAGGTGCCTTTGGTTCTAGTCCATGTGTCAGAGGGCAACACACACACACACACACACACACACACACACACACACACATACACGAACACACACACACACACACACACACACACACACACACACTCTTCAGGTTGGACACTTTTACATGAAAAGATGTTAGATATGTGAAACCGCTGGTGTCTACATATGAAAATGTGGCAGCTTGAGTTTCATCATGTGAGGCACACAAGGCTTTTCATATGTGGAGTATTGAAAAAGTCTCCTGTGCCTGGATCACATTATTTATTTTTGAAATTAGGTTTTTCATACAGTTTCTAATTGTGTGCATGTGCCAATAGCATGTGAATTTGGCAAATGTGAAATGTTTCATTCCATGTGATATAACATGGTACATTGTTATTTACGATGTTTATTTATAGTTTTGCATTTTACACATACACTTAAAGCAATGTTATATATCAATTTACATGTAATATACATGTCCTTATGTGAAATACATATTTGTAATACTTTGAATTTGTTTCGCATGTCCTTTTTTGTAAGGGAATGTCATCCGTCACATGTATGTAGTTAAAGACTTGGGAATTGTGTTAACTCATTTAATCCCACTGGTCAGAGCACACATGGGGGTCCTGGTGTAGAATAGATATGGTGCTCCTGGGGATTAGTGCATATAAGCAGTGAGCTGTGTGCTGAGTGTGTGAGGGTGTGAGCTGTGTGAGTATTTATTAGTCTGCCAGAGGTCAGGGTCAGCCTTTGCTTCACTGTTGAGTACACTTGCTGGGCAGCTGGCCTTTACATGGAATTATTGACACACTTTGCTGCCTTAACAGCACCAACTGAAGCTGGCTGCTAATCTAACACACATAAAGAAAGGCGGCAGCATCAGCAGCTGTACCTTCCTGCTAAATGTAATCCCATCCTCTCCAAGCTAAAGTCTCTATTACATATTTATGTCAGTAAAAATAGTGTAGAGAGCTTCACTAAAAAGTGTGTTCCAAATACTGCAGCTGGGAACTCAACAAACCTTTTTATTTTTCAAAGGTTTGGCTCATTTAATCTTAGTACAAATACTCAGTCAAATCATAACATTGAATAAAACATTATCCTGTAAAATCCAGTATTCCTATTTGTTTCCTCTAAAATAGCTGATCTGCGAAGGCCCTGTCACCCCAGGTCCGGAGCTTGGTTCTGATGGGCTGCAGTAGGTAAGCGTCAGCAAACCTGAGGCGAGGGGTAGGGGTGTGTGGTTGGATGAGGTCACAGAGGTGGGGGGGGCAAGGTTGTTGATGGGTTTTGTAGGTGAGAAGTAATATTTTGAAGTCAATCCATTGTTTGGGAGCCAGTGGAGGTGGTGGAGGATAGGGGTTGTTCTGTAAAAGGAACTACTGTTTTTTTTTACATTTACATTTTATTAAACATTTTCAAAAGACAAATGCACACGGACAAGGACATGGCTCACACACATCACAAGTAGGACAGGACATAACATGAAGGGTGGGGGGTAGGGGGATTACAGTGTCAGTTACATTTGATGTATGCATATGGCGTTGTATTTATACATGATTTGCTTCATAATATAGGTATACTTCATTGTTTAATAGGTAAATAAATAGATAAATAGTCAGATAATAAATACATATATATGCACACATATGTACATATACACACACATCTCTTCCTTTTATGATTAATTCACCTATTCATCCATTTCCCATTTAATTTCACTTCTTTCATTATTATTACCGTTATTTTTCTGTTTCTTCATAGCTTATTTCTCTTTATTTATATTTTTTATAAATATTATTAATTAATATTATTGTATTTATTGTTGGCAGCCGAGATGGTTTGAGTCCAGGAAAGCCCTTATCTTATCCCAAAGCCTGTTGTCTGGCTTAACCAAATATAACAGGAGAAAGCAGCTTCTTCCATACTTCAGATGTTTAGGAAGTCCTCCAGCCATCTATTGAAATTGAAGCAGTTGGGCTTTCTGACTTTCCAGTTCATAAGAACGAGGCGTTTAGTTGAAAGGCATGCTAGGGCTTAAGTTTACTTGCAAATGTTGATGTCATGCCATTGAGCGGGGATCCCAGCAAGCATGTAGCTGGAGTTAAGAGTATCTCTATGTTCAGGATCTCAGCGAGAGTATCTCCAACTACGTCCCATAGAGATTTTACAGCCGGACAGGACCAAAGACAATGTAAAAGGGTGCCCACTTCCGCACAGCCATGCCAGCATAGGCCCGAGAGTGTTTGATCCATCTTTTTGAGTCTACAGGGTGTGATGTATGCTCTGTGAAGGATTTTTAACTGTATTACTCTAAACCGGACACACTTGGAGATTGATGTTGAGTTCGACCAGATTCTGTCCCACTCAACTGGGGTAAGGGTGATGCCTAAGTCCTGCTCCCATCTTTTCTGTGACTGCAGATTAGTATTGGCGGTTGAGGTGAGGAGACGTTCATATATACCTGAAATCATTCCTTTCTTGTTTGCAAGACTTTTTAGGTTCATATCAAGTGTGCATGACAACCTATCTTTATACCTTTTGATGTTAAGTTTTTAATTTTGATTGTAATTGCATATAGGAGAGGAAGAGGGATTGATTCAGATTAAAATGTTCCATCAACACTGAACGGAGTTATGATATAGTTTTTTACTATTTGCCCAATGTGTTTTATGTCATGTGCTTGCATGTATATTATTCAATGGGTTACCGCCCGCTGTGAATATTGGGTTTTTCCATAATGGGCATGAAGGGAGGGAAATACCAGTGATGCCTAGCCTCCTTTGTACAGATTTAACCACACTGATAGAAAATTTAATTAATGGATTATTCAGATTGGATTTGGGGGAGTACCATAATGAATTTAAAGATATTGATTTATTGTTTTCTGTAATTATTTGTCCTTCCAGCCAGTCCCAGTTAGCTTTTTTCCGTGTCGCTCCATAACCCCATACTATAGGGAATCTGGCATTATATGAGAGATAATATAAGTATAAATTGGGTACCCCCAATAGATTATAAATAAATCATTTAGGGACAAGGGGGTGAGATTAAATAAGTTATACTTCTTCTCACTGCTTTTCGAACACTAGATGTGGGACTGTTTATGTTGCTAATGCTGTTGTTGTTGTTGTAAATGTAATTTTTTGTTTTGATTTCTCTTACATGACTATGCACTGCAACATTTGTTTTGTTTTTGAATTATTTATTTTTACTTGTTCGAAATAAAATGTAAAAAAATAAATAAATAAATAAAAAAAACCCAGTCCACCGGTTCTCCTCGGCATAGACAACTTTTTATGGTTGATTTGTGGTTTTTTATCCTTCCATATGAATTGAGAGAATATAGTATTTATTTCTTTAAACCAATATTGTGGGATTTGAAGGGGCATTGAGGATATTATAAAGGTCAATCTTGGTAGGACATTCATTTTTAACACATCCACCCTTCCCCACAGCGATAGGGGTAAAGTAGTCCATCTTCTCAAGTCATCTTTAATAGTTCTAAGTAAGCCTGGACCATTCATTTTGAAGATCTTGTTAATTGGTGATCTGATGTTTATGCCCAAGTATCTCAATCCATCAGCTTTCCAAACAAAAGGAGCAGAGCCTAAGTGATTTGAGTGAGTCTGACAGTTTAGTGGCATGGCTTCACTTTTACTCCAATTTATTTTATATCCTGAAAATAAGCTAAATTCTCTAATAACCTCTAGCACCTTAGGTATAGAGTTTAGTGGGTCAACTAATGTTAAAAGGATATCATCAGCGTATAAGTTTATTTTGAACTGATGTCCGCACTTTGGGATACCCATAATTCCTGGATTTTCCCGGATGGCACAAGCCAAGGGCTCAAGAGCTAAAATGAATATTAGAGGGGATATTGGACATCCCTGCCATGTTCCCCGATGCAGGGGGAAAGGATCAGAAAGCATGTTGTTGCTTCTGACTGAGGAGACTGGCTTATTGTAAAGAGCTTTAAACCATCTCATACAGACAGGGCCAAATCCAAATGTTGATAGAACATTAAATAAATATGGCCATTCTATTCTGTCAAAGGCTTTCTCTGCATCCAGTGATATTGCCATTGCTGGGAGATGGAGGGAGTTAGCGCTAAATATAACCTGGAGCAGCCTTCTCATGTTATTAGCTGACTGGCGTCCAGCTACAAATCCTACCTGGTCTAGATTCACTAGGGATGGGATAACTTCCTCCAGGCGAAGGGCTAGGATTTTTGCAAAACACTTTGTAATCATTGTTAAGAAGACTTAGAGGTCGGTAGTTGCTCATGTATTGATCTTTCCCAGGTTTCGGAAGTAGACATAATGTGGCGGTACGCATTGTTAGGGGCATTGATTGTTTTACTATCATGTCGTTATACAACATAACCGACAATGGCGAGAACACTTCCAGAAAGCATTTATAAAATTCAATACTAAAGCCATCGCACCCAGGGGTCTTACACGATGTAAGAGATTTTATGGCAGACGCTATTACATATGGCGTGACAGAAGATTCCAACTCGTGTTTCTGAGTAGGATTTAGTACAGGAAGTGTAACATTCGTTAAAAAATGTATCCAGGCTATGGTCTTGTGCTGTGCACTCAGTTTGATATAAATTGGAGTAAAATGTTTGGAATTTGCGGTTTATTAGCTTGGGATCATTTATAATATTACCTCCAGAGTCTCTTATAGCAGGAATTGATCATTTACCCTCTAACTGTTTAAGCTGAAGAGCGAGCATCTTTCCTGCTTTATCACCACATTCAAAGTGTTTTTTACAGAGTCTGAGGGAGAAAGCTGTCTCTTCATGTAATATTGCCCGCAGGTCAGCTCTAACTGTGAGTAATGTTTTCTGAAGTAGTGGGTTTTTAGGATCACGCATATGCTGTTTCTCAATAGTTTTAAGTTCTGATTGTAAATTATTTTTCTTTTTAATAGCTTTTCTGTGCTTAGCTGATGCATGACTGATTATCCACCCTCTGCAGGTGGCCTTAAAGGCTTCCCATACAGTTTGAATGGAAGACACAGAGTCTACATTTATTGATATATATTCTTTTATTTTATTTTCAATAAGTGAGATGAATGTGTCATCTTTTAACAAGGAGTTGTTAAGTCTCCATTGTTTAGGTCTGTTCTCACTAGCAACTAGGAAAAAAGTGATAGACTGAGGGGCGTGGTCTGATAGGACAATACTATGTATGTCCGCATCCATTACATTTTTAATAACAGAGTGGGATAATAAGAGGTAGTTAATTCTTGAGTAGGATTTATGCACCTTAGAATAAAATGTATATTCACGAGAGAGAGGGTACAGTGTCCGCCACACATCAGCCATTGCCAGTGATTCTAACAGCTCATTGAAGGCACTTGATAGTGATCTGTCCATTGGAAGAGGATGGCCTGAGCGGTGTAGTGTGTTGCCCTAGCATGTAGCCCACCCCTCTTGCCACGCATCCGCCTTGACCGCTCTCTCCGTCGGCTGCGCTGCTCACCCGCGATCGGTGCTGCTGGGTCTTCCCGGCTGAAGTTTGCGGGGTCCTAACGTAGTAGGAAGTCGAAGTCCGATAAGCTATAAGTGAGCTCATGGTGAGCTCTGCCAATGTCCAGAAGTGCATCTCTATTGTATCTCACTGTTGCGTGCGAAAACTTAGCATTAATGATACAAATTACGACCATAATAAACAACAGACAACGTTGCTGTCGGTAGGACCACGCAAAGACGTCAGCCACGTAGGGCGCCATCATACATGAAGGCATGGATCAGAGTTTCAGCAGCGGTGGATGAGAGGGAGGGTCTGTGATGAGAGGGAGGGTCTGATGCGGGCGATGTTCTTTAGTGGAAGAAGGCGTTTTTTGTGACCTGGTTAACATGAAGGAGGAAAGTGAGGATGGGGTCGAGGATGATGCCAAGGTTACAGTTGACAATGGGTTGACAACAGGGCCGGACTGGGACAATAAGTCAGGCCGGGAATTAAACACCCAGCCAGGCCACTACCAGTTTTTTTTTGTCCCATTTTGCTGGATTTATTTGTGAATATTTACAGCGTTTCTGCCCATAGTGATAGCCCTATAGTTTAAATCTACTACCCAATAATAAACATATGGACAGGGGTTACTATTTAAAAAAATGTGCAAATGTATTTGGGAACCTATCCATGTGAACATATTTTGGAGGTGGACCTCAAATCCTCTAGGTGGGTCCCCTGGTAAGATTTTGTTTTTTAATTTTGGAGTTAAATGCATCAATCTGGTGCATTTTTGCTTGTAAAGGGAAGATGACAGCTCTCACTCGCCACACTGCTGTTCCGCAGCGCTGCTACCTCCCTCCGGCTGAAATTAAGAATGTAAAGCGTATAGTAATCATATATAACACGGCAGGGTCCGTTACAGTTTGTTTTCATCTGATTTCAATTAAACAAAGTCTTGGCTTTCAGAATATTAAACTTGTTTCGGCAAATTCAGATGATAAATACAACTTTGAAGCTTGTAACGGCATAATTACAAGCGGAGAACGGAGTAACTTAACGCCACAGCAGGCATAACAACAGCCGGTGTTTCTCTTGAGTGTTTGTATTTTCCCCGGGAATCAAACACAATACACACAAACGCAAAATTACACAAACACACACAAACGTATACACACACACACACACACTCGCAAACTTCCCCCAGACCAGTAATCCAAAAGAAAATATCTTCCGTAGTATTTTGATAATTTGCTCCGCTAATAACCAATCAGATCGATGGATTCCAGAGAAGAGGAAACTTTAAAGGCCTTTTTCTCAAAATGATGACTCGGTGACAGTCATTATATAATGTGACATATTTTCCTTAATATTTGGAGTACAAAAACAATCCTGATATCATTAGAAAGCTAGGAATCTCCTCTTTCCAACAGTGTATACAACTCAAAATGTGTCTTCGGGTCAATGCGACTGATTTCGATGGAGCAGGTCACATTTCACTATCACTCCCCCCTCAAATGGAAATATGTGTTTACATAAATGGTGACCAAACAGTTTGAGACCCACTGAGATAACTTAGACTAAGTTAACTATCTAAACACTCAGATAGTCCTTAACCTCACCTGAGCTGTAGTTATCTCTCTCAGTCTGACAGCAGAGGACTCTCCCTCCACCTTGTTGTTGAAACAGCTCCTTATATCTTTTAAAGCAGCTAGCTAACCAGATGCTAACAACAAAATACAAGTAACCGGTGTGCGCTCACTCTCTCTCTCTCTCTCTCTCTCGTGCCACACATACACACACACTCCCGAGCTTGAATGACAGACAGAGACCAATCGAGGGCTTTGATTTATGATCGGTATGGAAGTGGCCATGTCGGCAGGCCACATCATGTAGACAGACAATCACCCTGTGCGAGGCAGGCCCACATTTGTGCAGCGTTGCGTTCACAATTCATTAAACAAACAAAAAATAATCGCCAGGCCAGCAGGCCACTTAACAGGCCAGGCCATCGGGAAACCTCCCGGTCCTCCCGATGGCCAGTCCGGGCCTGGTTGACAATGGAGCCGTCAATGGTAAGTGAAAAATCCTGGGTTGAGCAGGTAAGTGAGTTTGGGCCGATGATTATGAGTTGCGCTTTGTAACAGTTGAGTTTTAGAAAATTGTTTTGCATCCAAATGTTGATGTCAGTGGTGAGCTGGGAGTGAATGGTTGGAGAAATAGATTTAGTTGATAGGTAGAGCTGTGTGTCATCAGCATAACAGTGGAACTGGAATTGGTGTTGACAGAGGATTTGTCAAATTGGGAGGATGTATATGATGAACAGAAGGGGCCCAAGTACAGAACCCTGAGGAACACCATGATTGACGGGGGCTGTGAGAGAGATAGGATTTAAACCAGGAGAGGGCAGTGCCGGTTATGCCAATGAAAGACTGGAGGCGGGTGATGAGGATGGAATGGTTGATCGTGTCAAATACGGAGGTTAGATCAAGGACAATGAGGATTGAGAGGGAACCAGTAGGGAAGATTCTGTGATGTGGCGAGTGCGGAAACCAGATTGTAGAGGTTAGAGATGGGCCGGTAGTTATTGAAGGAGCCAGGTTTTTTTAGAACGGGAGTGACAGCAGCGAGTTTCAGAGCAGGGGGGACGAGGCCAGTGGACAGAGAGCAGTTAATGACTGTGGTGACAAGAGACTATTTCTGAGTTCATGTACACACACATTTCCCATACGGCTGCTGGTCTTATCCTGCGTTGCATTTCCTTATTTGACATCTTGTTTCTCTTTGCAGCTTTCCCCGCTGCAAGATCATTCTTCAACTTTATGCCTTTTTATTTTTCTACAGTCATTTTAGACTTGCTTGGAAAATCATGGCTTGTAGTTATGGTAAACCTTAACAATTTTGTCTAGAAAAAATGCAATACAGTATCCTCCTAAAAGCATACAAGGCAAGCATCCTTTACACACATGTTCAGCACCCCACCCCCTACCCCCCCCGACTGTATACACCATGACACAGACAGTCTGTGGTTTGTACTTGTTTAACTCTTGTCTAGTTTCTGAACAGATATGAGGAGCTGTGAGCTTGAGTGCTAACAGCTAACGGCTGATGTTGGTTTGTGTTTCGCATTGAAGATGACGTCACGGCTCCGCCTACACTGCGTTACTATAGTTACTACCCCAGTTCCTAAACTGTAATGGAAACGCAGCATAAAGTGAGCCTGGCCTACCAAGGCCTAACTATACCGTACTAAGCCGTGCGAGGCCCTGCAGTGGAAATGCGCCATTAGAGACCTAAGATTTTCCTTGCCATTTCTACACTGTAGCTACTGTGATACTACTGAGATACAACTGAGATCAGACCAGCCCAGTTTCTTCCTACTGCAATCTATATTGTTCATTTGCCTCACATATTTATCCTATTTGTATGTAATTCTGTTGAGTAACACAGCCCTTAGGTCTTTCCTGGACAGAATAAACGCTATAACCAGTAACTAAAATTGTTTCCTTTAGCCGTCTCACTATTTTATGCATCAAAAACAACAAGCCGTTCAGTGTTTTATAAAAGATTCCTCATAATATGTTCATTACCAGATGATCATGATGTGATAATAACAATAAAAGAATGCTCTTTTTTCTCTTTTCAGGTTATTTAAATGTTTCCATTGCACCACTTCCTCCTGTGGTAATCGGAGACACAGTCACACTAAAGTGCAACTTCCAAACAGACGGCAACCTCAGAGAGATTGTGTGGTTTCGGGTGAGCACACAGGTGATTTCAAATAATGTGTGTGCACGACTGACATATACATGCTCCAAAATAAAAAAATGTAAACATATATGCCTCCTGTTGTTATAAAGAACAGGAATCGCAAATGTAACAAGTAGAGATGGGTGTGTCCTAATTCATCCGGAACATTAACCCGGATCCTAGTAATGACCTGGGAGTGACGAGTCTCCCCTCTCCATTAACCCGAGTCCTTTGATCCTACACCTGGTGACGTACAAATTAAAATTATAAATTGCTTCACTCGCTACTCTCCTTATAACATGTAAAATCACATTACAACGTACCCCAGTCCATCTGCCTAGCCTTTAGCAAGTAGGATAGCTGCCAGAAGTTATCGTTTGGCTCAGGGGAGTGGACGCGGATCAGTGAAACTTCCTGCAGACTCGTGCGGACTCAGAGCCGTAACCGTAGCAGATCCAGAGATCCAGAGATCCAGACTCATCATGCACGAGTCAACAGCAGACTCAGATTAGCAAATCCTGACTGACTGAATCAAGGGAACTTCCTTCACTGTGCAAAACATAGCAGACTCGTGCGGACTCGGAGCCGTAACCGTAGCAGATCCAGAGATCCAGACTCATCATGCACGAGTCAACAGTAGACTCAGATTCGGTGAGCGGACTGAATGAGTGGATTACTCCACACAGCGTGAAACAGCAAACGGTTTCGGACTCGTCATGGTTTTCAGACTCAGTGAGTGTCAGCTCTGTTTGTGATAACGTAGATGCATACTGTGCACAGATAATTTGACGACTTCACCCAGTCAAGTGTAAGAAGCCAAATACTGCAATAAACAAGCATTAACACACAAATGTTGTTAGATCATGTTTGTGTAGCGGAGGTTAATGTAACGTTAGTTTAATATGCTCGTGAAATGCAAATCTCAAGTGACAAATTCAAAATTACAAATACACAAACAGTGGACTGCCGCCCTCACTAGTAGCTCTAAAATTTGAATTTATTTGAAGTTGGAGACTATGTGCTCCTGTTTCACCGGTAGGATTTCTACGCTCTTGGTGACTCATATGACTCAAAGAACTTGTATGATCCGGATCTCTTCAATGACTGACTCAGAATACCTTGAGTCCGTAAAAGGATCCGGATTATACAAAGTATATCTACATATCAGTCCAAAAATCATATCAGATCGTATTTAATCATTACCATGGTGAGTGTCAAGAGCAGGGACTTCAGAGGGAGTGCCCCATACAGAAACAGGAATTATGAGGGTTTTTATCTGCTATTTAAAATGAGTAAACTCTTAATCTTGGCTGAATAAGTGACACACTTATATATAGTGTATATTTATATCCCAACCAGTATTAGAGCCGCTCAGTCTCTTATACCATAGTAAACTTTGTGTATTAAAATGTTGTCCCCTCATACCCGTTTGAAGAGACATAGTTGAACATACTTTTCACAAATTCTGACTGAGAACACCCTGGACAGGTCGCCGTAATCCCAGAGCAGGGACTGTGAGAGGGACCAGAGACACTGCGACGATTCACCTAAAATGACATCTGAAAGCAGAGAGGAGAAACTTTAAATATTTTAACAGCACTGCTATGATTTGCTGGTTGGTTTATCTAGAGTAGTGAAATTCCCGTAAATCAGTTGATGGAAGGCTGAGATAAAGATAGTCCTCCAGAATGATCTCGCAGACCATTGTGCTGCGCTGCTCCACGACGCAGACACAATATTGGACTTCATGTCTACATGGTCTGCTGTATTCAGAGTCAGTGAGGGTAATGAATGTTGGTTTTCCTCTCAGGTGAATGAAGGAGGAAGTGCAAAGCAGAAGATATTCACCTATGATGCCATGTACAACACCAACTACTCCAACATGGAGGACTACCGCAGACCTGAGGATCTGGTCTACCAGTCCACTGTGCGGTGAGACAAGCCAAGCTGTGTTATATTAACACATATGTTTTTAAAGACAGAGCTTTAGGGAGAAACTAATCTCCAGAAAATGATCTAATCTCACTTCAACATCTGAGATGATGAAATTGTAAGGGGAAATGATAAAGACCCTCTGTGATGTGTGTAATTGTGTGTACGTGAACAGGCTTCCTGAGGTCCAGATGGAGGATGACGGCCTGTATGAGTGCCATGTGGGGATCTATGACCGGAGCTCCACAGGCAGAGTGATTCTAGCCTCCAGCAGCATCACCCTCACTGTCATAGGTATGTACTGTATTCACTTCTGGTAGTATCATGAAGTTTAACCCTCCTGTTGTCTTCGGGTCAAATCTGACCGATTTACTACTTTCATCAATCATAACTTTTTTGTTTTACATTCGATTGCATTAAGGCTTTATGATCATAGCCGTGGGAACAGGTTTCAAATGGGGGTGCTGTGGGGATGACACCAGGGCCGGTTCTGACCAATTTGCTGCCCTAGGCAAGATTTTAGCTGGCAATGAAAATCCTCTACAAAAGACCAATACACTACAAAAAGAGAAACGTATTGACATGGTGGACAGCTTATATAAAAAGGCTTCAAATGTATTTAGTATTGTATGAACATGTTTTAATTGGGG
This sequence comes from Dissostichus eleginoides, assembly GCA_031216635.1. Classification (NCBI taxonomy): domain Eukaryota; kingdom Metazoa; phylum Chordata; class Actinopteri; order Perciformes; family Nototheniidae; genus Dissostichus; species Dissostichus eleginoides. Next base: position 37,056,558 of record CM062267.1, read on the forward strand.
GATGGACGTCACATCCTCTAGTGTGGTCCGGGGGTGCACCCCCCGGATTTTTTTTTTTAACATTTTAAAGTAAAATGCTTCAATCTGGTGCACTTTGAGCGCCCAATTACTAGAGACTGATCTAGGGGGTACAACTCTAAACACCCATATGAAAAAGATCGGTTTGCATTTTATTAATCAAATAAGTATGTGAACATTTCCAATAACCAACCATAGCCAATAACAAATAAATGTAGGCTAACTTATTTTATTTTTGTGGTTCATTTATATCTTATTTTACCAGTTAACATTTATTTATTTATACATATTTTTTTATCTCTCCAGTTTTAAACGATATTTTTGGTTTACTGTCGGTCAGTGTATGTTTGTCATTGGATTTTCTTTTCACAAATGGATATTAAAAAAAAAAAAACGACTGGATATTTAATTTTCGTTTTAAAATTGAAAAACCAAAATTGAAATACAAGGCGTTTTTCTTTATCATGGTCATAAAGGGATTTACTAAACTTAAAAAACGGGATGATTTTCATTTTCTACTTCTCAAAACAAAAAAATAAAATCACTAGAAAACAGAAACAAAAAAACTACAGTTTTTTCATATTCTGCTACCGGAAGTTACCTTACAAAATAAGAGCGCAGATGAGGACGGTCAATCCGTGTATCTACGGTCCATTTGTTTTCACAACGAAAACAGCCAAGACACATATTGAGCCCAGAAAATGAATGTTATTAAGGGCTGTAAATATAATAGGCCTATGTCTAAAAAGGACAACATTGTTAGGAGATTTCAACTATACAGCGATTCTGCACTGCGGTCAACTCAGCCGTCTCTCGAGTTTGTTATTATTTTTTCTGCCATTAGTTCACGTGAGATTGACACTGTTGGACTCAGTAGGCTAGTAGTGAAACTACTCCCACAAGTACTATGAAGTACTTATTGCTCTAAAAAAAATTCTGCAGTCCCAGAAAAAGTTAAAATTGTCAATAAAATGGACAGAATGGTCAGTACAGGCAGTTGAAAGCCACGTGTTCAGTGCAAACAATCTGCTTAATCTCTCCACTCCTCTTCTGACTGGCGGTAGAGGGCCACTGATGAACACCTCAGCATTTAGAGAGCTGAGAGTTTCCAACAGACATTTAAAGTCTTCTTTCAGCACTTCTAACTGTTGTTTCACAACAACATTTGTTCCAATGTGCAGTACCACATTCTTCACAGTCGGATGTTCAGCCCCAATATGCAGGATCTTCTCAGCCAAGTCAGAGACCATATCCTTGGGAAAACAGAGTACTTTGGTGTTGTTTTTACTACACAGACTTTTTACATCTCTTAACCTGTTAAGGCCGGGAGCCCGCAACATCTTGCAAGAAACAGCGTCTGAGGGCTTCTTAACATTTAACAAACTATGAATGTGTCATACCCACTTAACGGGAAGAAACTCAGCTACCTGATGATATGAATAATTTTTACCAAAACAAAACACAAGTCTAACGCCGAGCCTCTGAATTAGCACTAAGCGAAAGAGTGCTAACGCACTTAGCACATAACTCACGGTAGAAATATTTTATACTTCATCGGATCTGCACAAACTAGATAGCATATGAAAGCTGAGATTCCACAGATTCCAATGGTATAAGTATCATCACTGTTCGACCAAAACTCGCGGCAGCGAAAGCCAGCAAAGACAACACACAACTTCACTTTACGTAGCCAAAACGGTTTGGACAGTGTTTCCCGCCAGAGCTGCTCTGAAATGAATTAAAGTGGACCTATCATGCTATATTGGAAAAATATTTTGTAGGGCCATACCTATACAAAACGTCTGTGAAGTTTTTTGCTTAAAATACCAAACCGATCACCCATTGTAGCCATGCCTCATACTGCTCATACGCCTCTTTTGCAGCCCTGTTAGAGAAACGCGGATTTTGGGTCCTTAGCTTAAAAAAAAAAAAAAGAGGAGGCGGAGCTAATGCCTGATCAGAATTATACCGGAGATAAAGTTAAATTCTGCTGTAATAAAACGCCATCCTGTTCTAAACCACATGAAGGATTATTTCTGAAACAGTATGGAGCTCAAATGCTTTTTCTCTTGCAGGTTTATCACAAGGTGAGTTCCTTTTTGTATTTCCTGCTTTTTAAACACATGTGCTCTACACAGTACAGGTTAGCTCTGAGTGTTAGCGAGGCTTGCTAATGTAAACAAAGACGAGATTACGTCCAAAACACGTCAGGCATTGTTTCTGATAGCAATTTTCTGTGGGTCCGCCGCCGATTTGACGTCATATCGGCAGCAAATCTGTATCCGCTCGTTGTACCCCCGTTTTTAAAAGATTTGGGTATGGAGGAAAAGAGAAAGGGTTTTATTTTCTGACGCTGCGTGAGTTCCCCGACACACCGGGGACACATATTTATGTATAAAAGACATCAAAAAGTGCATTTTGCATGATAGGTCCTGAAAAGGAATCTAACTTCGATACAACCAACGTTAATATCTAGGTCGTCTCCCATACCGAGCTCCGGTGCTGATAAGGCTCCGGAAAACGGCCGTCCTACCTTTAGGACTAAAGCCCCCAGAATCTACACGCAAGATCACCGTAATCTGCTTAGGGGGGCACTTACAGCGTGGCCTCTAACACCAGCTGCCCGTCGTATCACTTATTTCAGGCACTAAAGCATCGGATGTCCGACCACCAGGATAGCAAAACGGAGTGTGTAGTGTAGTAGGTGTTGGTGGGCTGGTAGATCCCCAGAGCAGTATCTAAACTGCCCCTGGAGGAGAAACCCTGTGTCGTTGGGAGACTCCCTGGTAATTAGGGCAGCTTCAGGACCCACAATCCCTAACCCCCACTTTTGATCCCCAGTTATACCAATTAAAACATGCAAATGTAATATCAAACACAGCCAGAGTCAAACATTAATATCACAGCAGTGACATTACCACATCAGCAGAGCATGTCATATTTCAGCATCAATCAAAACCACATCAACCACAGTAACCAATATGGAACGATAGTTTAACCTTAGCAGAGTTTCTATTCCCCTTAAACAATTTCAAATCCAAATTATCAACTAATGTCAGCCATTTCCAAGGAAGGGTGTTCTACCTCACTCTAAGACCAAGCAGATACCTTCAGAGACCACCAGAGAAACCAGGAGTTGGGTCGAAATGTACAATGTACAAACCGGTTTTATTAAGTTTTTAACAAAAATAGAGGATTTACAAGAATCCAAAAAATAACAAAATAATGATACAAGAAGTTTACAAAGACATACGGTCAAAGTACAAAAGCAACAGGTTCACAAGTCGAATGTCCTAAAGCAGTCTAAAAGAGCCCAAGCCCAGGCCCAGGGCTTGGGCCTCAGAAAAGTTCCCCCAAGCTCTCAAGCCTCTCAAAAGCCTCCAATCTTTTTTTACACATCATCTTTTATAGTCTCTTGCCTCCTCCCTCTCTGCATCAGGTGGTTTCCCCTTTTCTATCTTTGAGGGAGAAGGAGGTCACATATGTTCAACTTTTACTTAATGAACAATTAAAAATGTAAAGTTAAAATTAAAACAAATAAAGACTTATAGTAATAATATGCAATTTTAACAAGAGGGAATATGAACATTTTTCATGAAAGCAGAACACATTGTCAATGTCATTTTTAGAATCAAGTTATTTCTTTAAACATTTAATTTCAAATATGCAAACTTTATACTTTAATTTATTAACAGAGACTTCATTTATTAACAGAGACAATAAGGACAGCTTGTCTCTAAGATTCGCTGGCCCAGGAAGTTGGTTCAAGTCTTTTACGTAGTCCGTCTGCATCCTGACTCATTGTCTTCGTAACCGTTGTAACCGTTGTCAAGGTGTCAAAAACCACAACGCCTACTCAGAATTGTGGTTGGAACTTTTACGCTTTTATTGCACCTTCTAGAATGCATAGTGTGCATAGGTCAAAAGTTCAGGATGTTCTATCTAGTTTCACATGTCTGGTTTCACATGTCTGAAAAGACATTATGGAAACATACATCCTTTCCATTTACAGCCAATTTAGCATTTTTTATCAATGGTAAGCTTAATAGAGGTAGGTGAGGTAAAGGTCAGGTCTGTCATGGCCACTTAAACAGCAGAACTGTCAACAGTCCCCTTTAAGTAACCGCTGTAGGAAGTCTGGGGAGACGCTGCATGCCACCCGGAGTGCAGAGTGAGCTGGAGCAGGACCAATTCATCAGGGCCCTCCTCCCTGCTGACTTTAGGGTCGAGGTACAGCTGCAGCATCCACAGTCCTTGCAGACGGCCTTGGAGAGGGCTCTGGAGAGAGAGAATGTGTGGAGTGTAGCTGCTAGGAACAGCAAAGGGGCGGGTCCACTGGCTGTGAGGAGCTGCAGAGAGGAGGAGAGGCCTGCATGGGTTGCTGAAATGACTGAACTGATAAGGGCTGTGTCTCTGCAGCCAACACGGAGGCCAAGTACCAGGGTCTGCTGGGGGTGTGGTCAGCCAGGACAAGGCACACCGGGCCCAGGGAAACGACTTGGGGCTCGCATAAAGGGGAAGATGCGGAGCCAGGCCCCAAAACCCCCCAACCAAACCACAGCCTTATTGCCACAAACACAGACATCCGAGGAAGGAGCCCGACAGCACAGCCAGGCTCTACTCCCTCCTGAAGAAGATGACAGCACATGCTTGGAGCCTGTCGTTGCGGTGGGCCGTGCTGGTGGTGGGGATTCCTGTTATGTCCCTGTCACTGTGGAAGGGGTGCCCTGCACTGCGCTGGTGGACACAGGCTCGACAGTAACCCTGGTGAGAGCAGATGTGTTGCCCAGTGGGACTCAATTGGAACCGACGGCGGTGCGTCTACGCACAGTCAAGGGAGAGCTGGCCCCTATGAAAGGAAAAGGCATGCTGACTGTGTCGGTGGGGGGAGTTGAACTGCATCATCCGGTGTGGATAGCAGAACTGCAGGACCCGTGTATTCTGGGTTTGGACTTTTTGAGGGCGACTGGTTGCCACCTGGATCTTCAAGCAGGCACAGTGAGATTCCATGGGGGGCCTGTGATCGCTATGACCCGTATCCACACCCCTGCTGAACCTTCTGGGAGACCCCCTACGCACCCAGTGAGTACTCTAGAAACTGTAAACAATCCTCCCTCTTTGCTTTATCCCCAGCGACGCCCACTGAGGGCATCTCCTCACGTGTCACCCCCAGCCTGTGCCACCCAGCCCCAGCCCCCAGTTACCCCAGACTGGGGTGGAAGAGGCTCAGTCTGCAGTATTGGAGGTGTGGAGGAAGAACTGTGGCGGCCTTAATCCCGAGCAGCAAGAGCAATTGTGGCAGCTGCTGCTAGAGTTCCAGGGAAGTTTCGCCATGAGTGAGGAGGAGGTGGGCCGAACTCATCTGGTAGAACACGAGATTGATACAGGGGACACGCGCCGCATCAAGTGTCGCCCTCACCGCCTTCCCCTGGCCCGTCAGCAGGCTTGTGACGAAGCAGTGCAGAGCATGCTGCAGGCAGACATCATCGAGCCCTCCGACAGCCGGCAGCACCTGTAGTCATGGTCCCAAAGAAGACAGGTGGCTGGCGGCTGAGCTCAGACTACAGGCCGGTGAACGGGGTGACCAAGAAGGATTCATACCCCCTCCCCCGCATCGACAAGTCCCTGGACCTGGTCTCGGGTCGTCTTGGTTCTCTTCCTTGGACCTCCGTAGTGGGTATTACCAGGTCCCTCTTGCCCCAGAGGCCAGACCAAAAACTGCTTTCTGCACCGGGCGGGGCTATGGCAGTTCAAGGTCCTCCGCTTTGGACTTTGTAATGCCCCTGCCACCTTTGTGCGGTTGATGGACAGGGTGCTGTCTGGTATTCCCCGTCAGCAGTGCTTGTTTTACCTGGACGACATTCTGGTGCATGGCAGCTCGTTTGAGGCGGCCCTGGGATCTCTACGAGTGGTGCTGGAAAGGATCAGAGCCGCTGGCTTGAAGCTACACCCAGAGAAGTGCCATTTCAAGGTTCAAGGTTTGTTTTTGTTTTTTTCAGAGAAGAAAAAAAGAGAGAGGTCACTTTTCTGGGCCACAAAGTGGGGGGCGAAGGCATCGGCACCCTGCAAGAGAAAGTGCAGGCGGTCGCAGACTGGCCCAATCCTCTCAACCAGAAGCAGCTGAAGACTTTCCTTGGCCTGGCCTCGTACTACAGGAAGTTTGTAAGGTGTTTTGCTTGCACTGCTGCACCCCTGTTCCAGCTGCTACAGAAGAACAGTGATTTTGTTTGGACTGAGCAATGTCAAGCAGCGTTTGACAGCCTTCGGCGTGCCTTGAGTGAGGCCCCGGTTCTCGCCCCAGCCAACCCCATCTGCCATTCACCCTGGTTTGGCGGAGGAGAGGGCCACCAGAGAGTACCACAGCTTCTTAGCTGCGGCTCCACAGCTCCTTGCATGTCCCCTAAAACACAGTTTTATGGGGAATGGAAGCTCAGCTGTGTACTGACAGAAAGGGTGGACAGGATACTGCGACTGGGTTACTCACTCCGGTTCTGCAGCGTCCCTCCTCCATTCAGGGGTGTAAGAGAGGCAAATCTATCATCCCAGGAGGAGTTTCCTTTCAACAGAAATTCAGGCCCTGTTGCAAGAACGGTGGGTTACGTATTGTAACCAGGGGTGAAAGTGGTTTGAATTTCTTGCAGGTACTATAATGCTACCCCGACCTTCATTTCCCCATAATGACACTTGGTCATTATGGGGAAAAGAACACCCTTCATGCAGATCTAGATCCCTCCGCTTCGCGTCGGGCTCCTGATCAGCCTGTCGGGTGTTCTTTTCCCCATAATGACCGCGTCGCTGCACATTATCCCTTACTTAAAATATTGTGTTCTGAGTAAGACTCCTCAGGGTGCATCTGAGATTAGAGGGGTGCACCAGTAGTAGGGTTACGTTGTTTTTGGCGATCGTTGACGGGGGGGGGGGATATTTATGTTATCCCCCACTGTCCACACGCCGCGCGCGCCGCGAAAAGTCCCGCCCTCCCTGGTCGTCGCAGCTGTGCGTGGACGTCGCCCCGCGCGCGGGAGAATGAGATTAAAACAACCCTCAGCCCGACATTAATCAAGACGGAACCAAACAATGTTCCCCGGCCCGGCTGTCACATTGATACATCATTGTGGCCGTTGAGCCAAAAAGTTTGGCCACCCCTGTTGTAGGACATTAACGATAAAACAGAATATTGTTGTTCTATTTTTAGACATCTCGCGATCGACTGGGAATCTCCCCGACTGGTTGGGCACCCCTTATAGAGATATACAGTTTGCTAGTTAGCTAACTTATTATATTCATCATGGCCAGGTTCATGTCCATTCTCTGGCTAAATAAGCATCATCACCTGTGTCATCTGTGGGCGTTGTTTTTCTAATTTTAATTACATTCTGAGTTTCTTCATCTCTCTCCTTTCTCTTAAACATCTGAAGAATCGTCGTTTGCATTTTTGCTTTAATTACCACGTAGCCTAATTTTCTAGCTGTCACTCCATTCTTTTCTCCTGCCGCTGTTCTGATCAAGTGGGAAAAAGCAAATATTGCTCTGATTGGGTCTGGGCAACAAACGAATTTGCATAATTTCCCAGCAAGCATTGGGCTCATATAACCTTACAGAATCAAACAGGCTGAAATCAGCGTAAAAAAGATGTAGAGAAATAAAAAATGCATTTTTTGGAACATTTCAATAAGGACACATTATAATAACACATAAAAAAAATAGACGATATCACAACCATAAGTGTAACAGACATCAAGAGATATTGGTATATATACCCTTCATCAAAACCGGTATTGTAGCCAACATGAGACGGTTGGACAAGCGAAATGCGAAATGCGATTGCGACTAGATGCGCTTGTGACAGACGCTCAAATTCCACGGGTGGAGCTTGAGCTAGAGCTGTCAATTCTTCCCGGTCCTCCGGACCGCCTGGAAATGTCTCCGGTACTAAGGACCGGGTAGGACCGGCACACTTTCAACCATGATTGTAACCCTAGTTCTAGAGTGATGTGTGTGTGAAAAATGCATTCAATAAAAATGATTGCATTTATCCCAGAGTAAGAGTCATCTCTCTCCACAATTCCACATTTCCCGATGTCTCGTTGAAATCGGCAAGATCCGTTTCATACGATGTTAATTGGGCACCCATTATGAGACATGATTCCCCACTCGCCGCCCCAGTTGCAACTCCAGTAAAGGAGGCAGCCAGTGGGCGCGCGCATGTGAGTGTGATAAACCGCAGGAAGTGCTGTCAAAGCGCTATGACAGTGCAGGGACATTATGGCCGGCGTGTTGGTGTCGGAAAACACACCTCGCCTAGTGTAATAGCTCCGATTAATGCATTTCACCGTCCGTGTGAAACGGCAATAGGACGGAGCGCGCGGCCCTAAGGGCCAAAATGTATCGAATAGACACTTTCGCGGGCCAGCAATTTTTATATAGCCCAGAATTTCGAAGTTGTTGACCGGGGGGGTGCTAGTGGAGCACGCTCAGGTACTGCGGAGCGCATAAAGCTTAGCAGACTCTTCACGCTAACGAAGGATCACTTCTTCTTCAGGGCAGGGAAGGCTACGCAGTACGCAGGCTACTGTCCCGAAGCTGATGCCTCTCTGTTGGACTCGGTTGGGGGGGGGGGTGCATGTACTGTGTAGTCGCCGGAGCCTCGCAGCGGGGCTACTGCTGCGGAGCACATAAAGCAGACTTTTCAAGCTAACAAAGGATCACTTCTTCTTCAGGGCAGGGAAGGCTACGTAGTATGCAGTCTACTGTCCCACAGCTGCTGCCTCCCTGTTGGAGTCCGGTACTGCACATTACTCCGAAAATAAGTTATATAATTATTAACCAGAAGCATGTTTCTCACTATTTTATGCATAGAAACAACAGGCTGCTGTGTGTGTGAGGAATCAGCTGTTTATTTCATATGAGTTCCATTGTGACAGCGTACATCACTGCTCACCCTGGTGGATCCATTGCAGCTGGTTGCCATTATCATTTATCAAGGGGGCGTAACAAGTCTGAGCCGTGTCCACTACGTCACACTGGAGGTTTTCGTTTCAGCGAGGGCCGACGCCGTGCCGGTCACGGCCCCACTGAGGTAGGGACGTGCAAAATGAGGTGCTACATCTGTATTAGACATGTAACAGTTATTACTGTGTGTTCCAAGGTCGTATAATTGGGTAGGGACGGTAGGGACATGTCCCTCCCAATATCCAGCGACTACTGAATCGTCCCTACCAATAATTTGATAATTTTTTTTAAATCTAACGGACCGTCAGTCTCTAGTCAACATAGGCTATTTACATTTAGCGCATTTAGCAGACGCTTTTATCCAAAGCGATTTACAAGTACATTTGGTACACAAACGGTTAACAGATCTCGTATTACGAGTCTCGCCTCCCTAACTCAATATCACCAACAGGATTGGCTCTGCCGTCTCTTGCTAATGTGTGAGAGGCTGTAGCTACAGCTGGTTGTCAGAAGCGCCAAATCTCTTTGCATGGAGGAAAGACACCATCCAGTATCTGTTGTGTGCACAGTGCACGAACACCGCTAGATTAAGTAACTAACTAAGTAAGGGCCAGTGCAGTTAGTGTGTCAGAATGGCAGCCAAAAAAAGAAAGGTGGACATTAGGAGCTATTTTACAACAAGTCAAAGTGTAAGTCACTTGAAGGAAAATATTTCTCAATTGCTAATGTGTAGAGTCAACAATAATGGTAATAATAATACTCAACTAGGCCATAAATGTTTTTCCTCGCTCACGGTTCATATGGCATGCATCAATGTGTTATTTTGTCAGGTGACAGAAGAAGCAACCCAACCGTGTAGTTCAGACCGAGGAGGAGAGGCAGGGTCGCAGGTGAGGACTAGGCTTGTAACAACGTGGTTATAAGAGTAAATGTAGATATTTGTTTTGTATTACATTGAGGTTGCACTGGTATACTAATGGCGCGTTTCCACTACAGCGCGGAGCCCGGTTTAAGAGGGCTGTGACGTCAGCGGCCCGACTTTGGTTGCGTTTCCACTTGGCCTAGTACCGGCCGGCGGGTCCTAATTCACAGTTTTTCTGGCCTCATAAAATCGTGGTTCTAGGGCCAGGAACAACCAGGCTGAGTTGTGACGTCAACACTCTCGACTGCTGATTGGTCAGAGAGAATCGTCACAATCGGCGCGCGAGATAATCCCTAGTGTCGCATATATATATATAGCGAAGCTTGCAGCATTTTTGTCAACAGAGGAGCTAAAATGGCAAAGAAAAGCACGCCGTGGTTGGTCGAGGAAGTGACGACGTTCCTACATTACATTGCAGATGATAAGATCCACTGGGAGCTCGACGGGACAACTCGCAATATTAAAGTATTTCAGGAGGTCTCTACACAGATGTCCACAAGCGGCTACTCGAGGACTGTCGTGCAGTGTAGGGAAAAACTCAAAAGATGAAGAGTGAATATCGCTTGGTCAAAGATAATAACAACACGAGTGGTGCCAGTAGGAAAAACTGGAAGTGGTTTGAGCTAATGGACACCATTTACGGCCATAGACCGGCTAGCGTTGGGAGGGATGGAGGCCTGGACTCTGCAACGGCGTTACTGGAGTCTGCATGGTACGTTTTTTCTAACGCTCTGTTATTTGCTTGAAAGCGTTGTGTCCCTATCTGTTCTAAAGCTCACTTCTAACAAATAAGTCGTCACGGCAGTTTTAAGCAGCGTGACTCCGCCCACCAAAAAGCCGATCGCTCCGCCTACACTGCGTTACTATAGTTACTGCCCCAGTTCCTAAACTGTAATGGAAACGCGCCATCAAGTGAGATGGTCCTAACAAGGCCGAGCGAGGCCGAGCGAGGCCGGGCTCCGCGCTGTAGTGGAAACGCGCCATAAGAGGTCTATTAAGCAAACAATCATACATAATAACATAACATAATAGCATGAATACTATACTATGTATTTCAAATAAGTGGTGACTAGCCTCAGTGTAGATGTATTTGCACATGCAGCAGTTGATACAGAGTGGCTAATTGTATACTGTGGTGTATTTCTAAGGAAACTGATCCAGCTGTAGACAGGGAGAGTAGCAGTGAGAGTGACGACAGTGAAGAACAGTGTAGAACTGGAGATATTCTGGACATTGAAGTCAGGCCAAACCAACCTCACCCCAAATACATTGCAGTTCAAAAGCTGTCAAATAGGGTCATCCATTTTCAGGACAGTTGGTACAAGCAGTATCCATGGCTTGATTATAACCCCAACGTGAAGGGAATTCTCTATTTTCACTGTGTGAAAACATACACTATAAAGAAAAGTACTGTCCACAAAGGCATACCCTGAATTCTCCTCAAAAGGATACAATAACTGGAAGAATGCTCTTGTTAGCTTTGAACGCCACCAGAATAGTAAATCCCACCATCATGCGGTCACAGTTAGTGCTCAAGAAGCAACCCGAATAGATACACAACTCTCAAGTACCTGGGCAAAACAACAAGAAGATGCTAGGCATTGCCTGCTAAATATTGTAGGTTCAATACAGTACCTGGCTAGGCAGGGTGTGGCACTGCAAGGCCATGAGACACAAGATGTAAATCTATTTCAGCTTTTGAAATTCAAAGCCAAGGATGACGCCTGTCTCTCTAGTTGGCTATCCCGTTGTCATGACTATACCTCTCCTCCAGTGCAAAATGAGATTTTGCGATTGTTAGGAAATTATATTGTCAGAAGTATTGCACTATCCATCCAGTCTCTACCAGTTTTGCAGTACTCAATCATTATAGATGGCACTCAAGATGTCTCAGGAATAGAGCCAGAGTCTTTTAGTTTGAGATATGTGGACCATGACCTGGTACCACAGGAGGTTTTTGTTGGTTTATATGAGGTCACACGGACCACTGGAGAGGAGATTGCTAGAGTGGCTGTGGATGCCCTCTTGAGGCTAAATATTCCCTTGTCTGGTTTAAGGGGTCAGACATATGATGGTGCTGCCAATATGTCAGGAAGACATTCAGGAGCACAAGCGGAATTGAAGAGAGGGTTAAAAAAAATTCTTGGGATTGAGCCCATTCAGATTCCTCACCAAAGACAGCCACCAAAACGATACACTGGTGGGGGGAGCCAGCACACTCCCAAGACACCTGTGGAGCATTACAGAACAGAGTTCTACAAAATGCTAGATAGTGTAGATGTCCAGTTTAAGGAAAGGTTCAACCAACCAGATCTAGAGGACTTGCAGAAGCTGGAGGAAACTCTACTGACTGGAGAAGTGAATGATCTTGTTGATCAGTACTCAGAACTGAACAGGGATCATCTAAAAGTCCAACTAGCCATGTTTCGGTCCAAAAACACTATCAAATCTAGTGCTGAAGTGGCTAATATCATGAGAGGAATGGCAGTTGAAGTGAGAGGTCTGTTTAATGAAGTTGAAACCCTTGTCAGGCTGCTCTTAGTCATCCCAGTCTCATCAGCTGAGGCTGACCGAAGTTTCAGTGCTCTCAGGAGACTGAAAACATGGCTCAGAACAACAATGACTCAAGTGAGACTGAACAATGTTGCTGTGTGCCATGTCCACCAGGACAAACTGGACAACCTTGATGTGAAAGAAATATGCCAACAGTTCATTTCTGTTCATGACAGGCATAGGCATGTGTTTGGCTCCTTTAAATAAGAGCAAGGCAGTGTATGGATACTGAGCTGTTTGTATTTAGGGTGTGGATATAGTTAACAGTATTTTGTTATGTTTTGATCATCATTTGATTATCAAGGATATAGAATACCTTGGTTGAATGATATTCTACCCAGAGACCCAGAAAAATATCTGATTGGTTGCATTTTCTTTTTAACACAAAACCACTCAAATGCGTAGTGCATGGACCAAGAAAGACAAACCAATCAACATAACACTGTAATATTACAGATCAACAACCCAGCTACGATTCTCATTTATTCATTTTATTTACATTTTATAAAATTGTATTTATATAATTAAATCGATTTTTTTTTGTTTGATTTATCTGAGTGTTTCAGGGTATTCTCTGAATACCCTGAAGGCCCTGACGGTTCACCACTGAGGAATAGTGGATAGGAGAATTCAAAAGGATTTAGGAAAAGAGACTGCAGTGTTTGGAGAATCCAACTGCACTCACACTATCCAACGTATTAATGATGCGCCAGAGTACGTCATAAATGTGCGTCTGCTGTGGGGTTTTTTATACAACTACATGGATGTATGGTGGAGGCGTGTGGCGCAGTGGATTAGTGCGTTGGTGTTGGGATCAGGGGAGCACAGGTTCAAACCCCCCTGCAGTCAGCATGTCGTTGTGTCCCTGGGCAAGACACAGTATTGAGTATGTAAGTCTCTTTGGATAAAAGCGTCTAACAAGCAGAGGTGGGAGTAAGTCTTACATGTGCAAGTCTCAAGCAAGTCCCAAGTCAAGTCAAGTCATTGCTCAGGTCAAGCAAGTCACAAGTCAAGTCATACGAAATTCTGATGAATAACCCCAGCTTCCGCATTTAAATCAGTTAAAATATTGTGGTTATGAAAAGTTTAGTTTTATTTTCAACATAAACAGCAATGGAGAGTGGGGCTCTGAAATGATGACCCTATAAGTTCTAAAAGGGCTCTAAAGTGAAAACAGGAGTACAACACAAATATGTTACATCAACATGTTAAGCCTCCTGCCCTGGCTCCCCTTCAGCAGGGTCACAGCATTCCTCCATGGTCTGTCTAAGGTGCTCCCATTAGAGATGGCAAATCCGGATCCTTTTACAGACTCGGAGTCTTCTGAGTCAGTCATTGAAGAGATCCGGATCATACGAGTCCTTTGAGTCATATGAGTCAGCATCACCAAGAGCGTATAAATCCTACCGGTGAAACCGAAAAGTTGTTGCATTTCACGAGCATATTAAACTAACGTTACATTAACCTCCGCTACACAGTGTCTTTTGCTTTAATAAAAAATGTTGATCACAAAAAAAAGGTTTATTTTGAGTCTGCTGTTGACTCGTGCATGACGACGAGTCTGCTGGATCTCTGGATCTGCTGCTATACGGTTACGGATCTGGGTCCGCACGAGTCTGCTATGTTTTGCACAGTGAGTCAGGATTTGCGAATCTCTGAGTCTGCTGTTGACTCGTGCACAATAGCTGCGGGAAGTAGGGGTGCTGGAGGCGGGGCTGCGAGTGGTGTACATTTGAAAAACTTCATGTTACTGTTGTTGAAATCTCTCCCCACTTTTGTCCGCACCCCCTAAGTAAAATGACTTCCCAGTTCCCGCGGCTATGCTTGTGCATGACGAGTCTGGATCTCTGGATCTGCTATACGGTTACGGCTCTGAGTCTGCTGTTTACTCGTGCATGATGAGTCTGCCTGGATCTCTGGATCTGCTACGGTTACGGCTCTGAGTCCCCACGAGTCTGCAGGAAGTGAAGGAAGTTCCCTTGATTCAGTGAGTCAGGATTTGTGAATCTGAGTCTGCTGTTGACTCGTTCATGATGAGTCTGCCTGGATCTCTGGATCGCCTACGGTTCCTATCCTACTTGCTAAAGGCTAGGCAGATGGACTGGGGCACGTTGTAATGTGATTTTACATGTTATAAGGAGAGTAGCGAGTGACGCAATTTATAGTTTTAATTTGTACGTCACCAGGTGTAGGACTCAAAGGACTCGGGTTAATCGAGAGGGGAGACTCGTCACGACCAGCTCATTACTAGGATCCGGGTTAATGATCCGGATGAATCAGGACTCACCCATCTCTAGCTCCCATATGACACTGTCTCATTGTTTTCCTAACTGTGTCTGTGCACAAAGAAATATTGCATCAAAGCCAACACAACGGAATAGTGTATGTACCAGGGCGCATGATATGTGAGTGTGTTTGTGTGACATTAAGATTAAACAAATTTCTTTCATTTGGGAACACCCACATATACATATGGAGTTGGCCAGATGTGTGTAAATTACTGTTCATGGTAATTTGAAAACAAATGCCGTTGTCGGACACACACAAACACACCGAACACACACACACACACACACACAGAGCAGAGCTGAGCAGAGCACAAACACACACACATCATGCGCCTTAGTGACCGGACATCTCCTTCATAGAACGAGTAATAGGGGGATTAATCGGGCAGTTCGATGTGTGTAGAGGTGTGTGTGGTTAAAGCGTAGCAGCCTGCGGTCGCTCTTTAGCTGTTCTAATGGCCCAGCTCTTTGCGCGCTGGTGCTGCACTTCTCAGAGGCGGAGTTACACGTCCCGCTGCCTCCTGGTGCTGTAGCGATTTCATGAAGTGAATGAGAGTCCGAGTTCGAAATATATCTAAAATAATGTATGCACTGCCATTTCCCAACATAAACATTACAGTCTGCAAGGAAGCGGTTGTCTCCTGTGTGCTCTACTTCTTACTTGGCGCTCTGGTAACTTTCTCGTGCGAACGAGATGCAGTATCTTTTTTTTTTTCATTGCCCTTTAGGCTCCATACAATACAAAAACAAATGCAAATATTTAATTCAAAAAAGTTAAGTCCTTTCGAGTCATCTGTCTCAAGTCAAGTCAAGTCTCAAGTCATGAATACAAAGTCAAAGTCAAGTCAAGTCTTTTATCAATGTTAGTCAAGCAAGTCTCAAGTCCAAAAATATGCGACTCGAGTCTGACTCGAGTCAAGTCATGTGACTCGAGTCCCCCACCTCTGCTAACAAGTAACATGTAATGTATAATAAGAACGGCAGACTACAGTAAGCGCATCTAGATACTTTTCACTGTGCGCTCTTATGCTCTTTCACTCTTAAGTGAAACTAATGCTTGTCATTATTCATCCCAATGTTCCTCCTCGACTCCTCTCTCCTCGGTGACTTGACCCGGAAATCGATCAAGACATGCCATGTTGAAGGACGTCCCAATCGCTTAAATACACGCTGAGGAGTCGAGGAGAGAGGAGGGAGGATACACGAGTGCAGACTACGCGGAAGTGTTATCGCTACTTGTGCATCAAAGCTCCGCCCCCAGCTGGAAGGCCGTCTGCTCACTGCAGCCGTTCTGAATCAAAGCTCCGCCCCCAGCTGGACGGCCGTCTGCTCACTGCAGCTGTTCTGAATCAAAGCTCCGCCCCCAGCTGCACAGTCGCCTGCTCACTGCAGCCGTTCTGAATCAAAGCTCCGCCCCCAGCTGCACAGCCCCCTGCTCACTGCAGCCGTTCTGAATCAAAGCTCCGCCCCCAGCTGGACGGCCGTCTGCTCACTGCAGCCGTTTTGAATCAAAGCTCCGCCCCCAGCTGCACAGCCGCCTGCTCACTGCAGCCGTTCTGCATCAAAGCTCCGCCCCCAGCTGCACAGCCGCCTGCTCACTGAAGCCGTTCTGAATCAAAGCTCCGCCCCCAGCTGCACAGCCGTCTGCTCACTGCAGCTGTTCTGACTGTTAAAGGAAGATCTGCATCATTAAATGTTTAAAGTGCTTCAATAAGAGTACAAATTCAATAATAATGTTTTGATTATAAAATAATAACTTACAGTTCTAACTTGTGGTTTTTGATGCATGTGTCGATAAAACCCACAGAACGTCAAACATTTAGGATATATAAATATATACAACATACCTAACAAATCTTTTAGTGATTTGTGTCTCTCTTCTGTAGGAGAAATTAAATTACAACATTCAATACGAAAGTTTATCTGAAACAAGCTCAAATACCATAATGAAATGAATCCATCAATTATTATTATTGTTATGATTATTATTATAATTTAAAGGAAATGTTATACCTGGAAAAACAAATACAGGACGGAAAATAATACATTCAGTTCTCTAATAAAAGAGATGGACGAACTCATTTCAATGTGAAAACTAAATCCCAGGTTTGAAGGGATTTATGTGGAGGGAAGTGCAGTGACAGGTGATAAAACTGCGCACGCCAGAAGTAAAGGGCGTTGTTTATGGAGACGCTGGAGTGAATGAGGACATCCCAACTCATACCTGAGGACTCCTCTGTCCTCGCGTCTCTTCCTTGTGTCTCTCGCTCGCATCTTACGGAGGAGGAGCCAAGACGCAAGGAAGAGACGAGAGTGAGGGAAAGGAGGAGGCGAAATTATCAATTGGGATGAATCTCTAGAGAATTCCAACAGCTCTTATCATGGCTGCCACTGAGGTACTTCCGGGTTGTTTTACTCAAATGCGCTATCACATAATTGTCGGCGTTAATTAATTAATGTTTTTACACAATAATAACGCGTTCACTTGCTCAGCCCTAATCAAAAGCTGCAATTATGCAAGTGTTTGTGAGTTTAGTGCATATGAGTAGCTGTAGTGAAAATCTCTAGTGGGACCTAAAAATCTCATCCCAACAATTTTCCAGGAACTTTGTGTGAAAGAGGCCCGGTTAACATGAAGGTTGAACCTGTACATAGACAGAAATGCAAAATTGATATAAGACCAGCTGTGAGGGGATCTCTGTTAGGACGTATCACACTAAGGTTGAAAAAGACACCAATAGACAAACCCCAGCTACCAGTATCTCTGATAAACCAGGCAAACCAACCAACTATCAAAGTGTACAGAAAGTGGCGGATATCCATCTGAGCATCGAATCCCAACAAGAAAGTGCATTCCTCTGTTTAAGGAATTGAAGAATCGTTTTAAAGTTCAAAGTAGAAGTGCTGCTGCAGCTTCCTCAGCTCAGAGTCGTCACTGACTCCTCACCTAACCCTGATTTCTTCATTACTTGATGAATACTTATAATAACTTATAATGTATGTTTATTTTGGTTTTCTTTTTGTTTTATCTGCAGTACCTCCCAAGTCTATATCTGTGGTGGCAGCCAACAGCCCAGCTCCTTTCAGCCGCTACGAGGCGCAAAATTTCACTCTGGTCTGCATCGTGACGGGAGCAAAGCCTGTTCCAACGGTGAGACGGAGCAGGTTCACTCTTTAGCTCTCTTGAAGGACTCCATCATCCAACTTGCTTCACTGGTTTGTGTGCTAGGAAAGAAACCTTAAAGGTGGGGTATGTAATTTATTTCAGAAACACTTTTTGTTATATTCCATGGAATGCTCTTAACATCCTGATAGCAATGAATATATTAAATGCTTTGACAATAAATACATAAAAAATCTGTGGAAGCCGTAGCGCCGTAAAGAGCACGACCAATCATTTTAGCCGGCCCGGCTAAAATAACTGGATGGCCTACCTGCCTGTCAGCCTTCCATTTGTGCACAAACTTATCTCGTGCCCTCATTGGTCATGTGCGCGTTCGTGTGTGTTGGAGGAGGGGCTCGGTAAGGAAGTCTGAGGGAAGAGGCAGATTTGTTCCGGTTGTGTACTTTCAAATTCTAGCGCATTCGAGCTGGTTTCTCCAAAATTACATACCCCACCTTTAAGCCATTATATATATTGGAAACAAGTCTATTGTATAACATTACAATTATACATTAGAATTAGAATGTGTAGTTCTTCTGCCCTCAGATATGTGGCTGTGCAGTGTAGTTTTTTTTAGCTCTGAGCCCAGGATTAGCTGAAAAGAGTCCAGGAAGCTTATTTACAAGTTAACAGCGTTTAATAAAACAATAAGATGATACAATGAAATTGCAAATGGCGACAGCTATGCTCTTCTGTCCACACGCATGGGATGAGAAAGAGACCGACTTCCTGCTTGTGTCACATATTTATCATCTGAAGTCTTCTCCCATTGGCTTAGAGTCGACAGGGGCGGGTCCAAGGCACGTCCTGTCTGTCGTAATTCCCTGTTGTTAGTTTTACAATCTTCTAATGTTTATTGGTCATTTAAATATTCCCTAATAATAGTATTGCAGGGTCAATAAGTGAGGTTTAAATACAGTGTGTTTAGTGTGCAACACCACGTGTCATTTCTCCTTATATTCACGTACAAAACATATTATTAGCTACATGCTAATGCTACAAACAACATCCTGTTCCAGAAGTGTCCCCCATATTCAGTCCGTGGGAAAACACTACTACAGTATATAATATTATTTAAAGTTCCGGCAAAATATATTGATTTATTTCTTACAGCAGCGAGGTAAACACTCTACCAAAAAATAACCAAGACAGGAGCTGACATTTGTTTATTTAATAGAAGCGGTGTGAAACCGAAAAAATACAAACAAAGACTGTATAAACATCTAGAACCGACAAAATACAATGTATTTCTCCCCATAAATGAATGAAATGCACTCAACGACCAATAAAAGGATAATTATTACTCATGTAGCAATTATATACATGGCTTAACTACATATGCTGAATATACATCAAATGTTACATCAAATACGAAAATAGAAGTAGCAGAATATACAAAATGTATTCCCAAATAAATGTGCTTACAGAATATGCTGTCTCAAGGGCAAAAATGAACAGATGGAGGTAGATTGGGTCAGGAGCCTACTTTCCATGTGGCTCTCAAAAAAAATGGCAGGACTGAAATCTAACACGAACGGAACACACTAGCCTGCCCCTAGAGGCCACTAAGGCTATAGCAGTCAAAACAGATGTCATTCATTAGAAAGAAAGAACACTCCCCGCCTGGCATCTGTAAGTTGTCAGGACTAACTAGGACCTAAAACAAAGTAATGTTCGATTGGATTCACTGTAGCAGCTTATTTCACAGTGAGAATAGAATAGAATTGGAGGGATGCAACCCTCTTTAATGGTCACACATGCAGAGCACAAAGCACACACAGTGACATTTGGTGGCATTTAACCCATCCTAGTACCAGGAGTCTAGTACTAGGAGCAGTGGGCAGCTATTGTACAGCGCCCGGGGAGCAATTGGAGTGGGGGGGTGGGGGATTGTCCGGTGTCTTGCTCAAGGGCACCACGGCAGGGCAGGAGGTGAACTGGGACCTCTCCAAGTAGCAGTCCCCACTTCATACTTTAAGTCTGTTCGGGGACTTGAACCGGCGACCCTACAGCTCCCAGTCCAAGCCAGTACTGACTGATCCACTGCCGGAAAGACTACCTCTGAGATAGGTCTAAGAAACAGCTTTGTTTTACCGCCATAAAGGTCTTTGTAACTAGCCCGACAGGCCAGCTGTTCCTCTGAACTTGGTTGTCCCGTGGCAAGACGACAACCCCCTCTTGCATGTTAGGCTTTTCGTTCCTCCATATGCGTCGACCTTGGAGATTGCTGATTTAATTTCCACCGTTCCCAGAAAGTGTTGGCCAAACTCTGAACCTGTCACCTCTGACGCCTATAAAGGTCACTTTCGTCGAACTGACCTGGAGGTGAAGGATGTGTGCCGACTTTTTCGGTAGGGAGAGTGGCTGGAGTGAGAATGAGAGGGTTCTCTGGGTCTGTAGAGACTGAGGCTAACGGCCTGGGGTTGACTATTGCTGTGACCTCTGCCATGAGTGTTACCAGCAATTCATACGTCAGTATTGCAGTGCCACGCTTGAGCAGCATAGCATCTAGGACACGACGTATGACCCCAATCATTCGTTCCCAGCTGCTGCCCATGTGTGAGGCATGTGGAGGGTTAAACTGCCATGTGCAACCTTGCTCTGTCAAGTAGTTCTCAATCCGATCGTTGTTGCACCCTTTGGAGTCAATTTGGAGTTCTTTGCAGGCTCCCAAAAAATGATTCCGCAGTCTGATCTGAACTGCTTCACAGGGCCCCTGATGGCAAGAAAGCGTCTTAAGGCATTAATGAAGCTGGAAGAATCCATTGATTCCAGCACCTCAATGTGTATTGCTCGTGAGCTCAAGCACACAAAGACGACAGCCCACCGCTTGCTGTTGGCTTGACCTCCACGTGTTCTTCGTGCACTGACCAAGGTCCAAACACGTCGAGCCCTACATAGGTGAAGGGTGGGTCTGTGCTAAAGCGATCGGCCAGCAGATCAGCCATCTTCTGCTCCTCCTGTCTCCAAGTAACTTGCAGAAAGTTACACACTTGTAGATAGCGCTGCTGATGGATCGTTTTCCTCCAACAACCCAAAATCTGGCTGCCCTCACGGATCCTTCCGTGAAGTGCCTACCTTGGTGATGAACTTGCTCGTGAAAGTGTCTAATTAGTAGTGTGGCAACATGTTGTCTAGCAGGAACAAGTATTGGGTAACATTTGTCAGAGGTTATTCTTGCTTTTTCCATACGACCACCAACGCGTAGGAGACCATGTGAGTCCATGAAGGGGCAAAGTTTGCTGAGTGGACTCTTTTTTGGAAGAGGCTTTCCATCCTTTGAGAACTCTTTGTCCCTTATGTGGAAGAAGGTCTCATCTTCAACTGAAGGTGTACGTTTTTAGTCGTCGTCCGAAAGGCTGAATAACAAGCCTGCCTAGCTTCTCAGGTGTAGGCCTTTGTTGGTGACCTGTGAAATTCTTTCACCTAGATGTTATTCTCGCATAGACGGAAGATGCTGGGGCGTCCGTTTTCCAGGATGTTGGTCTTGAAAGTGTTCACAGTTGGCTTGTTCAGCTACCCTTAGGCAGATGTCGCCCATGATAACCCAACCCAAGTCAAGGCATTGGGCAAAGGGAGCATTGTGTGGCCCATTGCACTGGCTGCAAACTTTGTGAGCATGAATAATGTATCTACCGAGCAACAGTAGGATTTCAGCTGAAGGGTTGAGTGGTGGGATTTCAGCAGCCACCATTTTCAGATGAGGATGGTAGCTTGCAGCCTCCGGAGTGGGAATATCGTCCCTATTCCCAAGAATGAGGTTGTATTCAGTAAGGGTAGGCAGCAGCAAGGGCACTCCTCCGTTAACTGACTCGACAACAAAGCCACTGGCTCTTATCCCAGTGGTTTCCGTTGTGCCAGAGCATGTCTTGATTTTATAAGGAGAAGCGTTTCCATGAATGACACATTCGTAAAATAAGTCAGATCTTGCTATTGATAGGTTACTCTGGTCATCTAACATCAAATACATTTTCTTTTTCCTTTCCGGATGTCCTTTAGGATCAGTGTTGGGCAAGTTACTTTCAAAATGTAATACAGTACATATGACTTATTACTGTTTTTTTAATTAATAAGTTACATTACAATATTACTGTCTCTGAAATGTAATGAGTTACACTACTTTCATATTACTTTTGAATTACTTTCACAAAAATAACCGCAAAAGAATGGCTAGGTATTTTAAATGCTAAAATATAGTTTAGTGTAGCTCAGTGTCTTATTTCAAACAAATAACAACATAACAATTATGTCGCTGTTTTTTACAAGTCACTGATTCTTGAGATAAGGGACAAAACACGTGGTAAAGTTTAATTAAATACAACACTAATTTGAAATTGATATAGTGATAGATAAAGGTATAAGCCAACAAACCATGTAAGGGAACAGGTTTTTTATTTAAAGACTTTTCAGTAAAATTGACATTTATTCAAATAATATAATGATTTTATCAACTCCGTCAGACACACCAAAAAGCCTGGTCACTAGTGCATGGTAATAACATCAGTAACAACTGTAATATATACATATATGTATACATTTAAAAAATCTGTCGACGCATAAGGCACAGAGATCTTTTTCAGGTTATAATGTCCTTCATTTACTAGCAGTCACAAGACTAAATAAATAAGAGTATGAGGATTAAATCAGATCAATCAGCATCTAAGGATAGAGATATAAGAGGACAAAAATGATAGTCAAATCAATACAGTAAATGGACAAGATAAATTAAAAATAATGAGATAAAATTGCAAAAATGTGCAAGTTGCCTGGACCACATCATGACCACCCATACAGGGCAATGTATTGTTTATGCCAATATTGAGTTAAAGTTCCTCATCTGAGGGGAGCTTTCGTAGGGCATTAAAAAAAAGATGGGATGCTGGTAAAGAGAATCTAGAAGCCAGGGTCTGGAAGCTAGAGAAAGTGTTATTTACAAAAAGGTCTTGGAGTGACCTTATGCCTTTCCTTTTCCAGAGAGAGAAAACACAGTCCATTAAAGATGGGGTGAAGAGATGGTTCATATCAACTGGACCCTGAAGGGGTGCAGAGGAAAACTTAAAGTGCTTGCAAAATTGGTACCAAATCTTCAGTGTAGAAAGGACTATGGGATTACTAGTAAAGCGAGAGGGGCTTGACTGGAGAGAAGAGCAGATAAGAGCAGGTAGCGAAGTCGAGGTGAGGGAGTGAGCCTCCAGGTGGCACCATGGCACATCTGGAGCACACAGCCAGAATGGTAGTTTTTGAATGTTTGCTGCCCAGTAGTAGTACAAGAAGTTAGGTAGTGCAAGACCTCCACTTAGTTTGCATTGTTGAAGTAGGGATCTACTGACCCTGGGCACCTTTCCTGCCCAAATGAATGTAGTGACAGCTTGATTAACAGATTTAAAAAAGGATTTAGGTAAATCAAGTGGGATAGTCTGAAACAAATACAGAAATGTTGGTAAGCTATTCATTTTGACAGCATTTATCCTGCCTAGCAGCGATAGAGGTAGGTTACCCCACCTCTGGAAATCTGATTTCATTTGAACGAGGAGGGGAGCGAAGTTTGCAGAGAACAAGGTGGATAATGAGCGAGTTACTTTTACTCCAAGATAGGTGAAACCAGAGTGGCATATTTTAAAGGGCAGATCGGATTGTAGGAGCTGTAGTGCAGTTGTGTTTATTGGGAAGCATTCACTCTTTTGAAGATTGAGCTTGTAGCTGGAGAAAGAGCCAAAGTTGTCTAGAGTTGAGATAACAGAGGGTAAAGAGGCGGGAAAAACACAAAAGCAGTGTACACAATTTAAACCAATTAATGTCGTGTAATTAACAAGGATAAACTGATGTTTTTTAGTGGATGAGTACGGCAGATATCACTGTAAAATCCTTTGACAGTGAGGGGAGTACGGTTTTATTATGAAAACTTCGAGACCGGAAATACTGTTTTCACCCTGTGAGGGTTGACGCTAACTTTACATGGACGCTGCCGTCAATAGAAATGAATAGGGGGAAAGACGTAGTATTTACACATTCTCCTGGCGAGACCTCAAATAATCTTCGTAATATCTATCGAACTATAGATCCTACACATCCACTGGACGTGGATTCTGAAAGTACAATATACACTTCTCCCTAGAAATCTAATCAAAAAGCATTTTAATGGCCAAACTATCCTACAATTTAGGATTTTCCAGAGAGGGTTATTTGTGAATATAGGACCCACCGGAGAGTTTGCAGTCAACGGGAGCACTAGAGGTCGAAAACTTTAAAACGTGATTATGGGTCGTAATAAGCGCTTGAACAACCAACCTATTAGGTCGTAATAAGCGCTTGAACAATCAACCTATTTGGTCATATGAGTTGGAGGACTTGTTGGAAGAAAGAGGCTCAATAGCCAGTGCGAACAGTATAGGGGGCAGCCCTGTCGTGTACCACGTCCAAGGGCAAAATAGCTTGAATGAGTATCCTTGGTGCAGACACTAGCTTGGGGAGAAGAGTACAAAAGGCGAATCCAAGAGCAGGGTTAGGGTTAGAGGGGGGGGTGCTAGTGGACTACATGGCGGATAAACTGTGGCGCGTTTACACTAATTGCGCCACATAAGCGGATAATAGTGCGCCACATTTGCGCTTCAGATGAGGAGGTGAGGCCCCCTCATAACTGCATGAACCCGTATGGCACAATACAACTCAGAATGGCTTACCTGTACTTCAATCAAGTGGCAAATGCCATAGTAAGGATGGATGATAGGCTAACTTTAAAAAAAAAATTTAAAGTTTTTTTTTTTTTAAATGCCATGCGATCTACCCACACTACCCTTGCGAGGTGTGGAGGTGTACGAGGTTGAGTAGACAGAAATATGTCCAGAATTAGAGGACCATGGTCAGAGATGATGATTGGTAAATATTCTGAAGAGCAGCAATTTATGGTCAATGAAAGAATTGTCAATGCGAGAAAAAGAACGATGTACATGAGAGAAAAAGGAGTAATCACGAGACTGAGGATTATTATATCTCCAGGGGTCGGCAAGGCCATTCAGAGACATAAAGTCAGAAAATGACCTTGCCATAGTTGACGGAGACAATGTGGTGGGAGGTGTTTCTTTAAGTTGCTAGTGCTATTTCTTGATGTAGACAATTCCTTTGCTGTCGAACATAGATTGCACTTGACTATTATGTTTTACTCTTTTTCTCAAATGAACTGAAAATAATATGAGAACACCCATCGCTCAAAAGTGGAATCTGTTCCTGCCGCCATCTTAACAAATAGTAAACACCAGGCTTACTAATCTACCCGCACAATTTTTCTCTGGTGTCGGAATGTCTTGCGATGTTGGTGAATTCTTAAAGGTAGAGATGGGCGAGTCCTGATTCATACGGATCATTAACCCGGATCCTAGCCGCGGGAACTGGGAAGTCATTTTACTTAGGGGGTGCGGACAAAAGTGGGGAGAGATTTCAACAACAGTAACATGAAGTTTTTCAAATGTACACCATTCGCAGCCCCGCCTCCAGCACCCCTACTTCCCGCGGCTATTGTGCACGAGTCAAAAGCAGACTCGTGCGGACTCAGAGCCGTAACCGTATAGCAGCAGATCCAGAGATCCAGCAGACTCGTCGTCATGCACGAGTCAAAAGCAGACTCAGATTCGCCAAATCGCAAAATAACCCTTTTTTTTTGTGATCAACATTTTTTATTAAAGCAAAAGACACTGTGTAGCGGAGGTTAATGTAACGTTAGTTTAATATGCTCGTGAAATGCAACAACTTTTCGGTTTCACCGGTAGGATTTCTACGCTCTTGGTGCTGACTCATATGACTCAAATGACTCGTATGATTCGGATCACTTCAATGACTGACTTAGAAGACTCCGAGTCCGTAAAAGGATCCGGATTTTCCATCTCTACTTAAAGGTCCCATGTCATGCTTTTCCGGTTATTACCCGTCCCCTTGTGTGTTATGAAGGTTTTTATGCATGTAAACGGTCTGCAGAGTCACAAACCCTCAAAGTACACCCTGTAGCGAGTAAAACTCTAACACAGAAAATACCTCCCCAAAACGCCTCGTTGGAGATTTCTCATTTTCCAATGTTTTTCTTCCTGGGTATCGCTACGTAGGGAAACCCAGTAGCCACGCCCAGAGCTATGGCCACACCCTCTGCCAGCCTTTCAAGAAACGTACATATATGTACAGCGTAGGGCACTGAAGAACGATGCTGTTCCTACTTTGTTTGGACCAGCAGGAGATTCGGGTACACAACCTGTAAGTATTCATTGTTGTTTGTGTATTTATGATGTTTAAAACAAACAAGGTATCTACCACGACTGTTTAAATGGGTAAACGTTTTTCGGGCTGCTAAGTTGGGATCGCGGAGAAATGCTCTCCGCAGACCCATTCTCACAGCCTTATAAACCTTTTTCTTACTCAATATCAAGCCACACTTATTGTTTTTACTTTGGCTGTGAGTGTTTATGTGTGCTCAGGATGAGTTTCGCTTGTTCTCCTGTATCGCCAAGACGCCGACACGGAAGCCTGTCTGCTCCTGCAGCAGCTCACACAGCTGCGAGGAGCTGCGAGCAGCAACGAGCCTCTCAGCTTCGCGACCAATCAGAGCACACTGGGCTCACAGGGAGGGGGGGGTGCAGGAGCTCCAACAAGCCGTTTAGGACAGAGAGTGAATAACGGTGAATACACATACTTTACAGAGATGCTGTATGAGAAACCAATGTGAGTTTGGAAAATTGCACAGTATACATCTATTTTAGTAGACCTCAACAATGGAATTATGATCAGTAGAAATGGCCATGACATGGGATCTTTAAAAAGCAAAACACCACTTAATTTCGGGTTGAAATGTGTTGTAACGTGCGTTACTGAGAATTGTAACGGGTATTATATTACCCAAATGTCATTAGTAATGCGTTACCTTACTTTTTGCTGTAACGCATTTCACCCAACACTGTTTAGGATAGACGTTGACCAAAGTTATTTTGGAGCAGGATTAGAAAGTTGGTCTTGGAAAGCCATGCTTTGCGGGAGATGTGCTGCGACCAGATGCTGCCCAGTTGGGTGGACCAGCATGGAGAGCTGAGATGTGATGATTACTGTCGCGCTCTAAGCCGTTGATGTCAGCTTTACAGTCTTTAGCTTGGTGGGACCTCTAGATGTGTCACGGAAGCTTAGGCCTGGTAGGTAACCTTTTATTTAGCAGGTTCAACTTCAAGGAGCAGATCTGCAAGTTCCTGCAGCCGCTGAAAGTCATTATTCATGATTTTGCAGCGGCGGGGGTGTGTGTGTGTCTACAGAAGGTCCAGTTGTGATAGACACGGTTCGCCACTGTTTGTATCTAACCGTTGCCGCACCATGTTAAGACCAGTCATAGGATAGTTGATGTTGACAGCACACATTCTTTTAACAAGCTGCAGTGACTCCCTGTCGAGCTACTTTTTGAGCAAGTCTAGCTCCACACTAGAGCTGTTCTCAATGTCAAGGAAGGATCCTTCAGAGCCTCTATTACAAGGATGCTACGTCATCGAATCCCGCCGAAGGACTGTTCCAATGTACAGGATCCTTGGAAATCTACCGAGGACTGAATCCTTCGTTGCAGAAAATGTCAAGGCTGCTTATGTGTATCCTTGGCGGTCTTAAATGACCCACAATTCTTTGCGCACGGACCAATTTCCCAAATCTTTGACGGAAAATGGCTGAATCCGTGCAATACACATTTAAATGTAAGTATGTTCAGTGGCGTAGTAAATGTTTTGGTAAATATGTTACTTTGTTAAATTTGTTATCACCATAAATGTGTTCCGTGAAGGTAAAGCAAGTTCATAATTAGCTAGGTACATCGTGAGGTAGGCAGACTTGCTAGCCTGTTCCATTCTTCGTTCTCCGAATGCTAGGAAGGATTCTCGCCTAGCCTCTGAAGGACCTGACTCGGAAGGACTTGTCCTACCAAGGAGGCGTCCTCGACTTTGAGAAACGGCTCAGGTTTCAAGTTCAAGCCCTCTATGGCATTGCAGAAGCTAGCTTTCCAGGACAGATAATTTTCTGGCCTGTTATCTAAACATCTTTAGCCTTCGTAGGCGCAGCTTCAGCCTTTGCGCATGATGACGAAGAAGTGTTGCATTGTGCACTAACCTCCATGCCGTGTTGCTCAGTGGGATCTGGGCCGTTAGACATCATTGCCCTCAGTCAGTGGTCACACACACACACACACACACACACACACACACACACGCACACACACACACACATTAAAGGGTACTATTAGTAGTTTGATCCCGCCCTGACCGCCACTGCAGTCAACATGCTGTTGTGTCACTTCACCCTCTTGTGGGTATTGTCCACAGTATTGATGTATTAAATGTCTGATATATGTATTTTAAAGCGCTTTATTATCTTAAAGATAGCTTTGAAATGCTAATGTGAAATCAATAATAGAGATACACAGTCCCTGATAAAAAGGTATGTGGTCAAGGTAACAATAGGGCCAAGGGTAAATTAACTCGCTACATATCAATGACTTTAAACATGACATGTTATCATTTGGTTTCCATGGCATTGAAACAGTTCCTCTGAAGATCAAATTGATTAAATACTTAATAGAAGTATACTGGATAGTTAATTTGCAAATTTTTCCTGAATCTCTGATGATATGATAAATGGTTTAGTATTTTTAGGAGAAACACTGACACATAGCCATCAGTCGTGTGCAGGCCTCTGGTTAATCCTGTTTAAACGTTCACACTTTCCTCCTCCTCACTGTTCCCTGCACTGTGAACAACCACACACTATGGAACACCACTGTTGACTCCTTAGCATCTCCTTCCACCAGCTGTACTTATGACCTGCGTTCCTGTTGAGCACACCTCCATTGTCCTGTCCTTCAGGTGTACTTCAAGCGAGATGGGGAGCTGATTGATGTGGTGCCAACTGTCCAGGTTTCCTCCTCAGTGGAAGACAAAAGAAATGGCCCAAGGCTGGAAAAGAGCTGGAGCTCCCGGGCTCTCACCGGTAGAGACCTAGATGACACCAAAGTCCAGAAGTCCCTGTCCCTGCTGGAACTAGAAGGGAAGCTGGCTCGGCTGGGCCAGGACGGTCCCCGGGGCTCAGACAAGGGCCAAGAGCAGGAATCCGAATCAGACCCCGAGACAACCACCGAGGCGATCCCTGAGACAGTGGTGAGCCGGGAGTTTCCCCACTGGGTCCAGAGCAGCGACCCGCTCTACCACTTCCAGCAGCGGCAGCAGGCGGCAGGGGACGGCACCATGGAGGTGAGGGCCATGCTGACCTGGAGCCTCAACCCCCAGCTGGACAATGAGGCTCTGTTCAGCTGTGAGGTGCACCACCCGGCTCTGTCCATGCCCATGCAGGCCGAGGTCACACTGTGTGAGTCCTGCACACACACACCGCCTCACATCAACCGTTATACAGTCAGCTTTTAAAGCAAAAGGGACATGATATCAAATATATAACAAAAACATAATTTTATTGGTCATTTTTAAATGCATTAATTTGCATGAGAGCAGACCTGGTACTCATGACGTAGCTCTGAGCACAGCGACCCTCTCCTTAGTTGACTTATTATACTTAGTTTTTTTACAAAATGTTTCCTTTGGAGGCATCATGGCCTTAAACAGTACACTCACTGCAGCATAGTACTTTAAGGCAGTGTTGGTGACTGACGCATTTTCCCATCAGGCCTTGCTGTATCAGTGCAACTCTGAATATCTCCTCCCCTCACCTGATGGTCCTACCCATCTACCTATGGAGCCAAATCTGGCCCAAAGTTTTGATCATTCCAAAGATAAAATGTATTTGAAAGTTCAAGTTTTTATCCTGACATTTGAAAGATACAATGCTATATTCAAACTAAAGTTTAACTACGTTTTTTCAGGTTGGATATTATTATGAATCAGTTTAGCAATTGTTTTGATTTAAAAAAATGTTTTAACATTTCACATTTAATTATGTTTTGATATTGGAGCAATTCTTTTTTTAGATGCAGATATGTTTTCAGATTCAGAGCACTTTTTTTCTCGTTCAGATCGTATTTCACTTTTCTTTGCTTTGAAAACTTTTTTCATTTTCAGACTTTTGGCCCTGATGTTGGGCCCTCTAAGCCTTAGCTTAGAGGGGTTTGGAATCATGAGTGACAGCCTTACATAGTCATGTCACCTTCAGGAAGTGCAGGTATTCCGAGAAGTATGGCTGAAGACATTTTATACACAATACTCCTGAGGGTGGCAGTAAAACAAAGATGATGCCATTGACAAGGTTCTATTTAGTGAGCTGTTTCAGTCAGGAAAGAGTTCCACAGTAGTAGAGCAGTGATGGAAAGGTAAACTAGTTATAGTTAGAATAAATATGCAGAGTATACTGACATGTCAGACGAAACCCCGGCAGTCCAGACACTGATGATGTGCCGTTTCAAGAGAAGTAATGAGATGAATACCCAAGCTGCAGCAAACGCAACACTTTTTGGAGATCAAATCCAGAGCTACAAAGAACTAACCTGGGTAATGAATCCATGAACTCAAAGGGAAGTGAGAACAATGAACAGTAAGTGGGTCAGGCCAAGCGTTGAGCAAAGTTAGTACGGCTTCACTTCACTGGGTCAACCAAAGTTACATGACAGGAGGGAGACATGTCCAATCTCATCTCAGCAGGGCGCTACATCCTTATAATGTGGGTAGACAACTTTTTTTAGATAACATGTACAATTCACAATTACCTGTATTTCCACAAATGAAATGTGAAGCATGTCTCATCGAACATCATCAGTCATACATGCTGTTTGACTTTTCTATCAGCTACTCCCAGAGGACCCAAGCTGTCCATGAGCCCCAGTAAGGCCAGGGTGGGGGACACCGTGCGGATCACTGTCCAGGGCTTCAGGCTGGGACCTCCTGCCGTGAGTTTCCTACACGGGGGGGCTATTTGAACAGGGATCACTCTGTTAAGTTCATAAAAAGTCTCCAGAGGGTCATGATAAAAGATATGGGTTGCGGAAAAATAGGCTTTTTTGCTTAGGTTCCTAACTAAGGCCCCGTCCACACGCAGACGATATCAGTTGTATCCGCTAACGTTCTCTATTGTATAGACCAGCGGTCCCCAACCTTTTTTGCGCCACGGACCGGTTTCATGTAAGAAAATATTTTCGACCTGTGTTCCTGTTTAACTGGTTATTGTGTTAACTGGTTAGCTATTTTCCATTGGGTTGAATGTTGCATCAAACACACCACAAAGGCATATAATTGCAACAACAAAAAACGTGTCTACGGCACAGACGATTAGATAACATGCAAGTAAAGTAGCGTTTTTCAAAGCATGGGTTCAGACCTTAATTGCCTCGGCAATGCCTATTGCAGGCTTCATTTATATGCTGCAGTTTACAGACAATCTGCCCGTTCAAACACTGACTCAACCCAGTTTGCTGTCTCAAAGTCTCTCGCAAATCTGCAATAGAAGGAGGTAATCAAAGTAAATGTGTAAGCAGATCTAACCAGTTAACACAATAACCAGTTGAACACCGGCATAAAAACAAATATAAAGTGCATAAAAATTAGGGCTGCCAGTCGATTAAAATGTTTAATTGCGATTAATCGCATGATGTCCATAGTTAATCGCAAATTAATCACACATTTTTTATCTGTTCTAAATGTACCTTAGAGGAATATTTTTCAAGTTTTTAATACTCTTATCAACATATGAGTGGACAAATATGCTTTATGCAAATGTTTGTTTATTATCATTGGAACAATGACAAATATTCTCATGAATATTAAACACAACAACCTCTGAACATTACAAATATTCTCTTGAATATTTTCTGTAGCGCCCCCAGCTGAATAATGGTCATCCTCTCGAACTGATGGTATCCTTTTATTGTACACCCTTGCATGTATACATTAAGTATCAACGTACCAACGTAAGAGCTATGAAAAGAAAGAAAACACAATAATTAGCCACCATCTCACAGATAAAACATCTCCATTCCTTGCATTTATAAACGTTACATTTCTAATACAAACTAAATAATGCAATTATAGCTCACTACTGCCCCCTAACTAACAGAGCAGAACACATGTAGGCTAATATAGCAGTTTTGCTAATTCAAAAGCATGGACTCAAAACTCTGCAAAACTACGAAATAACACCACATAATATCAATACACATATTAATTAAAGTAATAACAAACCTTGTGCCCTATCAGCCAGGTGCTAAAAACCCAACGTAACTAATTATTTTATGTTCATGTCTCCGTCATTCATCCGTCATTACACTCCTCCGTTCTCTATTCACTTCCGGCAAAAGTCCCTTCAAAATAAAAGTCCGGATCTTATAATTATCAAAATAAAAGTACAAAACTAAAACTTTACCACAGGAAAACATCGGCACACAAATATAACCACCTCTACAAAAGGTTAAACATATTAAAGGTCACTTACACTTCCACCAAATTATGAGTGGATTTGTTAACTTTATAGATAAAGCACGAATAATTTCTGAACTCGATTTGACCTTTAACCTTAACTCTTATTCCATTAGAATGTCCATGAATAAGTGTTCATACTGTAAAGGATATGGTTGTGCAGTGAAGAGGGTGGTCAAACAGTCTCCAAGAGCAGGATCAGCTTCTGCACTGGACGTTCGAGAATGGACGGCTTTCCAGAACACTGTCCCACTTTCCCGTCTTCTGGTCTCCAATACGAATCTTGACTCTTCTCACTAGCCCATCTTTATCTGTCACTGTCTCTATAACTTTTGCCAACTTCCACTCATTCCTGGGCAGATCTGTCTTCTCCATGACGATGTCACCGACTTCGAGGTTTCTCTTTGGAGTATGCCAGCGTTGTCTGGTGGCAATGCTGAAGAGGTATTCTTTTCTCCAACGGCTCCAGAACTGCTCTGCAAGGTACTGAACATGACGCCACCTTTTGCGAGCATACATATCTTCCCTTATAAATCTACCAGGAGGTGGTAAGGCTGTGATTGGTTTCATGGTGAGCAGGTGATTGGGCGTAAGCGGCTTTGACTATTTGGATCACTCAAATTGTCAGCTGTCAGTGGCCGACTGTTCACGATAGCCATAGCCTCATAGAAGAATGTCCGCAGAGAGGCATCATCTAGCCTGCCTGATGAGAGTGAAAGAGTGGAACGAAGAACATTTCTCACTGTTCTGATTTGACGTTCCCATACACCTCCTGCATGGCTTGCATGCGGAGTGTTCATGACGAAATCACACACTGCTTCTCAGCTAAGAATGTGTTAAGACGGTTAACATCCAGTTGCTTAAGAGCTTGAGTTAGCTCATTTTTGGCCCATAAAGTTAGGTCCTTGGTCAGATCTTATCTGACGCACTGCTCCTCTTATGGCAATAAAGCAACGCAGGCCATTAGTGAAGCTATCTGTTGACAGGTCGTCCAACATTTCAATGTGAATGGCTCGACAGCAGAGACATGTGAAGAGTAGGCCGTATCTCTTTTGCACCTTGCGCACTTGCTTGGTGAGAAATGGACCGAAACAGTCCATGCCACAATAAGTGAATGGTGGTGATGGATCCACATGCTCGGACGCCAGATCTGCCATACGTTGTTCTTCTGTGAACCTCCTGAGTTTTCTGCATGTAACACACTGATGCAGGTAGGTTGCCACAGCTCTGTTGATTCCTTGAATCCAGTATCCATGTGATCTTATCTCATTAATAGTCATGCCTTTACCTTGATGTTGTACCTTCTCATGATAATGAGCTATTATTGTCCTGGTAATGGGATGGTCCTTTGGGATTATCACTGGATGTTTCAGTGAGTCAAGGAGAGATGCATTTTTCAGTCTTCCTCCCACCTTGAGCAGTCCGTCTTGATCCAGAAAGGTATCCATCTTGTACAGTTTACTCTGTCGAGGAAGCTGAGTTTTCTTACTGAGCAACTTTATCTCTTCTGGATATATTTGTCTCTGTAAATCCTTTATGATGACATGCTGTGCATCCTCTCGTTCTTGTACTGTGCTGTGATTCGTTGATTTATCTCTTCTAGCACAACGGATGAGACGAGCGACAGCTTGAGTTGCCTTTGACCATGAAGAAAACTTTGACAATCTGTCTGAAAGACTCACTTGTTCCACTGTTTGTGTGTTTAGTGTCTGAATCTTTTTGATTTCAGGATCTCCAATCTGCATTTCTGTGATGACATCTACAGCTGGTGGTATGTCCTTCTCCAATAGAAACTGAGGTCCTTTGCCGTGAACTTCTTCTGCATCGCCCTTGTCAAGGACTTCTTTCATGAACTTCACATAACGTTCCTTGTACTTATCATCTTTCAGCAGCTTCCTTTTAAGGTGACTGAGCCGGATTAAGGCTAGTTGCTTATTGTCAGGTAGATAAGGTCTCTCTTTAAAAGGGAGTGGCATCTCATAGTGTCCATGAGTGTTCCTCTGAATTCCTTCCTTTAACATGTTCAGGAAGAGGATGTCGTCCTGAGACACAGTCTTTCCATCTTTATTGGCATCCTGAAAGTCAGATTCCAATACCCTTAATGCATCTGCTGGAGTCACTGGAGGGAGCTCCTTGACAGCAACTCTGTGGCACATATTTTTGAAGCTTGGTGACTCATTCTGTGATGATGTGTAACCAACAATACTCCATCCTAGATCTGTGCGACCTGCATAGGGTTCACTATCTCCTCCCAGGATTACTTGCCGTGCTGCCAGTGCTCTTGAGCAATTATAGCCTATCAAAAGGCCAACTTCACAATCTAGCTGTGGTGGGATTTCATCTGCTATTATGCGGAGATGATTCCAGTGCCTTGCCGTTTCACAGGTAGGAATGTGTTTTCGATTCACTGGTATGCAATCCTTAGTGTAGGTTGGAGGGAGATCGATGAGGATTGTGGAGTTAAAACCTCTCACTCTGAGACCTTGGACCCTTTCACTGTGCACTAATGCATCCTTTCCAATCATCGTTGTGAGCTTCAGCCTCACAGGATGTGTCTCTGTTTGCAAGCTGTTGCTTACTTCCTTTTCAATGAAGACCGTATCACTTTGAGTGTCGAGCAACGCATACACAAGCCTTTCCATACCTGGATTGCTGACAGAAGAAACCCAAACTGGCACAATCATTGAAGTATTCTCAGATGGCTCCTCAGTATTCACATTAAGAGACAGTGTGGTTGCTGCTTCATCTGTGCTGCTCTGACTCAGGACTGATGATGTTTTTGCTGTAGTGTAGCTGTCATCATGGAGAGATGTAGGATGTTTTCCTTTGCAGTTGTCACATGAGTGTCTGTGACGACAGTCCCTTGCATTATGGCCTGGCTTTAGACAGCCATAGCACAGTTTTTTCCTTCACATATTTCCTTGTTCGTCCAGAGATTTACTTTTGAACTCAGGACAATAGTGCAGACCATGATTACTGTCTTGACATAGCATACATGGAGGCCTTAAACTTGTTTTTGCCTGTCCTTTAATTTCAGTCTCTGTGGCTGTCTGTGTGTGGAGAACACTAATTTTACTTCTCCTTTCTTTCAGGTGATGTTTCTCTGAGTTCGACTCTGCTGAATGGAGAGCACGGAATGAAGTAATAGGATTACAGGCAATCTCTGCTTCCATTAACATGAAATCAACAAAACTGCTGGAAGTTTGGAAATTCTTGTTCACTTCTCATGACTTGAGTAACCTTTCTGTTCCACTGTGATGCTGTCCAGTCAGGTAGCTTTGAATCAGTTTCTGATTTTGTGTGTATCATCAGCATCCTTTGTGTGTATTTTTGGCCAGTTTGACAGTTTCTCTCTGAATGCTCTCTGTATAATAAAGGGCTGACCATACCTTTGGTTGAGACGGCTCCATGCATCCTTATAGGCTTCCTCATCACTTCTGAAGAAGATGCCATCAAGTATTCTTCGGGCTGGACCTCCTACATACTTTCTCAGATAGTGCAGTTTGTCAGCTGAAGAAATGTTCCTTTTGTCTATGAGTGATGTGAATGAAGCCTTCCACTCAATGAAATGGATCGGGTCACCAGTGAATACAGGTGGCTCTGGTATTGGGAGCCTGTTCAGAGAAATGCTATCCTGGACTGCTTGAGCAAAGTAAATCACATCTGTCTGTGGAATTGATGTTGTCACTGCAACATTAGTGGGCTGCTGGATGACAGCTGTATTCACATATTGCTGTGGAAATACACGTTGTTCTCTAGGGTCGATATTAGAAGAATAGACACGTTCCTGCATTACTTCCTGGTCATAGGTTACAAGTCTAGCTCGTGCAGCTCTTATATTCTTTTCTGCCTTCAATCTTTCCAACTCACGTCTCTGAGCTTCAAGTTCTCTCCTTTGTTGCTCCTCTAGGAGTTAAATCCTTTCCTTTTGTTTTTCCTCTTCCAACAGCAATTCATACTCTGCTTCCTTCGCTGCTAACTCTGCTGCAGCGTCTGCCCTTTTGGCTGCTACGATGGAGCACACAGAGTGATGGCTGGAGTTGGAGCGTGGACTTGAGGGTGTGGCTGTGGAACCGTAGATAGAGCGAGCATAGTCTTTGTTAAGCAGCTCACGAAGACGTTGCCTAACTGCTTCGCTGTCAAAATCTCCATCAATGCCTGTTATCCTTTCATATGCTATTTTAACAATGTCTTTAGTGACTGCTTCACAGGCATCAATTCGACGTCTTGTCTCATTGGATGGAGGTAGATGATCTCTTATTTCCATATACACTCTAGTAACATATTCGTTTTCTTGCTCTAGTGTGTCTATTATAGCTGCAATCTGGCTCTCAGTAATGTCTGACTTTAACTGATCTCTGGCACTACGTGCCTGAATCTTCCATTGTTCATAAATATGAATGAACCTTTTCTCCTTTTTGTGAGCTTCCTCTCTCTGAAATGCAAGCATCTTCTCCGTGGGGGTCTTTAGACGAGTAGAGCAGCGAAGTTCCTCCTCTTCGCTGTCCTTATAAGCATCCATTGTCTGGTCC
The DNA here is from genome assembly GCA_031216635.1 of Dissostichus eleginoides. Classification (NCBI taxonomy): domain Eukaryota; kingdom Metazoa; phylum Chordata; class Actinopteri; order Perciformes; family Nototheniidae; genus Dissostichus; species Dissostichus eleginoides. Next base: position 37,093,400 of record CM062267.1, read on the forward strand.
TTGTCCCTATCGTCTAAAGATGAGTTGTCTGATGCCATTTCGTGAGTGGGTGTCACAACCTTAGACCATCACATCAAGTCCCTCCGCAGTCATCCTTGGTCATGAGCGTGGTGGGAATGATGAGGTGAAGCTCTTACTGTAGCGTCCCCAGCTGAATAATGGTCATACTCTCGAACTGATGGTATCCTTTTATTGTACACCCTTGCATGTATACATTAAGTATCAACGTACCAACGTAATAGCTATGAAAAGAAAGAAAACACAATAATTAGCCACCATCTCACAGATAAAACATCTCCATTCCTTGCATTTATAAACGTTACATTTCTAATACAAACTAAATAATGCAATTATAGCTCACTACTGCCCCCTAACTAACAGAGCAGAACACATGTAGGCTAATATAGCAGTTTTGCTAATTCAAAAGCATGGACTCAAAACTCTGCAAAACTACGAAATAACACCACATAATATCAATACACATATTAATTAAAGTAATAACAAACCTTGTGCCCCTATCAGCCAGGTGCTAAAAACCCAACGTAACTAATTATTTTATGTTCATTTCTCCGTCATTCATCCGTCATTACACGTGTTTACACTCCTCCGTTCTCTATTCACTTCCGGCAAAAGTCCCTTCAAAATAAAAGTCCGGATCTTATAATTATCAAAATAAGAGTACAAAACTAAAACTTTACCACAGGAAAACATCGGCACACAAATATAACCACCTCTACAAAAGGTTAAACATATTAAAGGTAATTTACATTTTCAATACAACAACCTGGAACCTCTCTCTCTCTCTTATGGCGCATTTCCATTGCAGGGCCTCGCTCGGCTTAGTACGGTATAGTTAGGCCTCGTTAGGGCTTGTTAGGACTGGCTCACTTTATGCTGCGTTTCCATTACAGTTTAGTAGCTGGGGCAGTAACTATAGTAACGCAGTGTAGGCGGAGCCGTGACGTCATCTTCTGCGAACCACAGAAAAACAACATCAGCCGTTAGCTGTTAGCACTCAAGCTGACAGCTCCTCATATCTGTTCAGAAACTAGACAAAAGTTAAACAAGTACAAACCACAGACTGTCTGTGTCATGGCGAATACAGTCGCTGCTTTATTTATGTCTGTATAGGCCGTTGTTGTGAGTGTGGACGGTCGGAGCATATAGTGCGTTAGCTTAGCCGATCTCCATTTAGAAAACACGCATTTTAAAATATTTTTCGCCTGCCGTCTGTCTGCAGACTTGTCAAAGCATTAATTCATGGTTTTTACTAACCGGTATCAGTATGTTGTTACTTCGGCATCATTTTGAAACGTGTATTACAATTAAATCACGGTCAAATATGTTCATCTTGTTGTAGTTGTAGCCCCCTTGCCAGCGATTCTCTCTCTAGTTTAGCATACTCAGCCCGACTCAGCCTGGTTGTTGGCCCGCTAAGAACCTCGATTTTATGGGGCCAGAAAAACTGTGAAATAGTACCCGCTAGCCGGTACTACGCCAAGTGGAAACGCAACCAAAAACGGGCCGTGCACGGCACGCTTAAACCGCGCTCTGCGCTGTAATGGAAATGCGCCATTACACTCTCTCCCAACCCTGTCTACTTCTTTGCACTGAGCCAGTTGCTCAAACAGACAAGCCTGTTTACAGTTGTTGGCGAAATGCCGCTCCTCTGTCTTCATCTTCAGTCAAAGCATGAGATTGAAGTTCCCACTGTGGGTCAAAATAATGCGCTGTGATGTGCAGTCGACACGTTGGATGCGGTCCGAATTATCTAACGCAGCCCCTCGTCCTCCACAATGTTAAGCGGTAGCCACCCATTTAGCTATCGCTGTTGAAAGCTTGCTGCTCGTAGACGCCGTGTCCAGGCGTCTCCCCGGCAAACTTTCAAGCGTGGTCTGCCGCAAGCGAGCGGCAGGAGCGGGGCTGTCAGCATCAGCTGTGCTGTGTGCTTGGCTTGCTGTTTAAAACACATTTTTTGTGTCCATATCTCTCGCTAGAATCTTCCACCATCCAACTAACAACAACAACAACGTCAAGCCTTCGGGCTCTGAAACTACGGGGCGGGCCGAGGACAAATACACATGCGTTATTAACGCGTTAATTTGACAGCCCTAATAAAAATACAACTCACCATTACGCTGAATTAGTGGGAGCCCTGAGCTTGTGTCTCTGCAACAAGCCGGTCCAATTTAGGGGTAATGGAGACAATGACACCCGAAGTGTGTGCCTTATGTCCACAGTCCAGTCTACTTCGTAAGCTCTTTAAAGAAGTTTGTGTTGCACTCATTTTTTCCAGCTTGTTTTTAGCAGGGCTTTTTGTGGGTTTAATATTAACTGCTCTATCGAAATCAGTCGGAAGTCGCAACGGCTCATTTCAAAATAAACGTGGATTTGCGTTTAAAAATTGTTTCTCGGGGTTCGGGTGTTTTGTTTGATTTTAAATAAACAAAGTATTGGCTTTCAGAATATGAAACTTTTATATCCAAAATCACACGATAAATACATGTTTGAAGCTTGTAAAGGGAAAATGACAGGCACCTCTCACTCGCACTGGGCTCTTCCGCAGCGCCGCTTCCCCTCCCTCCCGCTGACATTATGAATGCAAGGCGTATAGTAATCATAAGTAACATGGCAGGGCCCGTGAAAGTTTGTTTTCATCTGATTTCAAATTAACAAAGTATTGGCTTTCAGAATATTAAACTTGTTTCGGCACAGTCAGATGATAAATACAACGTTGAAGCTTGTAACGGCATAATTACAAGCGGAGAACGGAGTAACTTGACGTCACAGCAGGCATAACAACAGCCGGTGTTTCTCGTGAGTGTTTTCCCCGGGAAACAAACACAATACACACAAACGTAAAAATACACGAACACATAGACACACACACATACATACACACACACACACACACCAACCCAGTCTCACGGCATTTCGTGTTATAGTCACGACATTTAATCTATTGATTCGTGTTCACCAACGCGATTTTCCCCTTTTTTTCGTGTCACACAGAATGATTTTAAAAGCAATGTATTTCTATTGGTAGTATGTTTCGTGCCTGCAACACGTCTTTTTGTCCGTTCGGATCTTTGAAGACCAGAAGCTGTGGGGTTCATGAAAACATCTTCTTACTCAATATCAAGCCACGATTATTGTTTTTATTTTAAATCCTATTGTTTCGGACTTTTTTTGTCGCCAGTGAGGAAAAGAAATGGGGCTCAGAGCCTCAGAATACTGAAATCTGTATTTTTTAAATCTTTTTTTCCTTCTAATTTGTTATTCTTTTCTAAATAACACACTGTTATTTACTCAACAATAACACACAATTATCCTTGTTTTTATTTATTTGTTTAATTCCATAATCTCGGGCTTTTTTGGCGTCAGTCAGGAACTGAATTTCAAAATAAAGTCACCGGAAACAGACGTAGGCCTATAACGGACATTTCGTTTTTCCCACAATTAGAAGTTGCCAGTATTAAACACATTGGTGTTATCAAATGTAAAACATATAATTAATAAATGGGTGAAAATCGCTTTTGTCCATAATGCGCAGCATTAATATATACCCACATGACAGCTCATTGTTACTTTGTAATTCTACTCCACTACAATTCAGAGGTTAACCTGGTATTTTTACTCCACTACATTTATTTTAGTTACTTTGCAGATTCTGATTAATGATGTGAAATATAAACAACCCTTAAATCAGACTTTAGTTACAGCTGAGTAAAATTCCGGGAAGGTGATATTCAAGTGCCAACAATCAGGAGAGATATTTGATAGTTGGTGCTTGAGAAGACTAAACATTTATCTGCAGATCCCTATAAAGTATATTCATTACTCGTTATTCTCTAATAGTTATTTAAAGACTGTATATAATGGCTATTTTGCACATTCCCTTCAAGATTTCAAGATTTTCGAAGGTTTATTGACATATCATATTATACACAACTACGGTGTAGTTATGCAATGAATGAAAAACTTGGGTTGCAGGTTCCTCAACAGTGCATTACAAGACATCTATCAATATGTGTGTATACCTCCACCATTAAACTGTCGTATTCTGCACATTTCTTATACTATCTACATACATAAGAGTATAATTCATATGTATAATATCAGTTAAAATAAGTGCTTCAACATAGTTAACATTGCAGGAAAGCAATATATTAGACGTTAATATTTAAAAGAAGACCTTAATCTAAAGTATTATTTAATGTTTAAATAAAGGTTAATTAGTTTGTCTGTTTTGCACATCCTCCTATTAATATCTTTGTACATCCGGCACTAAACTGTTTTATTGTAGAGATCACTTAGAGTATCTTCTTGGTTTTTTATATTCTATATTTCTATCATTGACCTTCTACTTTCCCCCTATGAAAGTATGTACTCTTAATATGTTTTTCATCAAATATAACACATAAAAACAATAATTCAATAACGTGCTTTAACCACTAGGCGGTGCACACAAGGTACACACAGCCATAATAACTTTTTATTATTAGTGTTGGACACTTATGTATGTATAACATCTGAAGATGTTCATGTTTTCACATCATTTTTACAGCATATTGCTATATTATTTCAGACTCAGTATTTACATTCTTATATTCAAAGAAAATCAGTAATATCTTCAAAAACTACAAGTCCTTTTCTATCAGCTGTGCACCGTTATGGTGTAAATATAACCTATCTACGAATTAGATCAAATGTAAAAGTCAGCCGAATTAGTGTTGATACTGCAAGGAGACGTATTGTGTGAAGAGAAATGAAGATGTTGTTTAATTGCTGATATTTATGATCCACGTCAAGTATTCAGTTTCGGCGGCATTTCTTCCAGTTTGTCCAGAAGTCTTCTAATCAGGGCTCTATAAATAAAGAACTACGGCAGATGTGTAATATGTAATGCAGCCGAACCGTGTATTACAATGCCGTTATGTGATGACTTCCAAAGAGAAAAGCAAGCACACTCGGAATAAAGTATTATTTTCTTTTAAAAGAAAATGTTTTTCGGATTTCATATCGCATAAACACCATATCCCAGCGTGCATTGCGGCTAAAACATCCAATCAACGAGCTTAAACCATAGCTGAGGATCTTGGGTAATCAGTTCAGTGGCTGTGAATCGCAATGATTCTCGAAATGTCCCTTATAGGCCTACGTCTGTTTCTGGTTATTTTTATTTTGAAATTCAGTTCCTGAGGAACGGCTAAAAAGCCCGAGATTATGGAATTAAACAAATAAATAAAAACAAGGATAATTGTGTGTTATTGTTGAGTAAATAACAGTGTGTTATTTAGAAAAGAATAACAAATTAGAAGGAAAAAAAGATTTAAAATAATACAGATTTCAGTATTCTGAGGCTCTGAGCCCCATTTCTTTTCCTCACTGACGGCAAAAAAAGTCCGACATTATACGATTTAAAATAAAAACAATAATCGTGGCTTGATAAGAACATGTTTTCATGAACCCCACAGCTTCCGGTCTACCAAGACCCGACCGGACAAAAAGACGTGTTGCAGGCACGAAACACACTACCAATAGAAATACATTGCTTTTAAAATCGTTCTGTGTGACACGAAAAAAAGGGGAAGATCGTGTTGGTGAACACCAATCAAAAAATTAAATGTCTTTCAGACTGATAATCAATAAATCAATAAAATATTTTCGTATAATACTTTTAAAAAAGCTGACCGGACCGGTGGTTGGGGACCACTGGTTGGGGACCACTGGTATAGACGGTTCGTCCACACGAAGCCGAAACGGAGCCGCGGCTTCGGAGCCCAAATCCGATACACTTCGATAACGGCTCCCAAAGTGGGTAAGTCTGGAGACGAAGCGCTTGCGGCTCCGTGTGTACACCCTATACGATCATTTCCTGAAACGATGACGCCATAGCCCCACCTCTCCCCACCTCTCCTGCTCACCCCCGCGTCATAGTCACTTTTATAATTTTCTAATCATAAATCTTAGATTTATGATTTGAAAATGATAAAAGTAGGGTAGACATGTGGAGCTTACCCGACTGAACAAAGCGTGATCCGTCTCTTAAATGTGTGTCAACCACAGACCTTATTTCGAGCTATTTTCAAAAATCCTATGAGAAATTGCATTGCTTTTTTGTCGAGGGAACCGGAAGAAGCTTACTTCCAGGTTTTAGGACGCGTCACTGCACAACTCTATTGCTGATGCGTTTCGCCAACAACCACAACAACAATGGCGGATCACAGGGTTGCGTTCGTGCTCCAGACGCTACTGACCATGATACAGATTTTAGTCCAAAATATACAGCTCCGCTACCACAACCATCAGTCAATCAATCAATCAATCAATGTTTATTTATATAGCCCAATATCACAAATGTTACATTTGTCTCAGTGGACTTCACAGTTTGTACAGAATATCAGTAGACAATACGACACCCTCTGTCCTTAGACCCTCACATCGTACAAGGAAAAACTTCCAGAAAAAGGAAAAACCCCACAGTTTAAAGAGGAAAAAAAATGGGAGAAACCTCAGGGAGAGCAACAGAGGAGGGATCCCTCTCCCAGGACGGACAGACATGCAATAGATGCCGTGTGTAAATTGAGAAGATAATACATTTACAACATAGGTAGTCCAAATGTTTGGAAATGCATGTGTCTATAATAAGAAGATGAATCCACGAGGATATCCATCCAGGACTTATGATCCAGGACCACAGCAACAGGCACAGCCATGACTCAAGATCCAGGGCTCGCGATCCAGGACTCAGGACCACAGCAACAGGATCAGCCACGAATCAGGGTCCCAGCGTAGATAGACACCAAAAAGAAATTTGGGGAAGCTGGGTTATTCGGAACATGAGAGTACACAGGTACAGACAGACAGAAGGAAGAAGTAAAGTAAAGTGTCCCCCGACAAACTAAGCCTATAGCAGCTAAACTAGGGGCTGAATCTAATCAGCCCTAACTATAAGCTTTATCAAAAAGGAAGGTCTTAAGCGCACTCTTAAAAACGGATAGGCTGTCTGCCGCCCGAACACAAACTGGAAGCTGATTCCACAAATGTGGAGCTTGATATGAAAAGGCTCTGGCTCCCATTGTACTTTTAGAGACTCTAGGAACAACCAACAACCCTGCATTCTTGGAACGCAATGCCCTAGTAGGACAGTAGGGTATAATGAGTTCTTTAAGGTAAGATGGCGCCTGCCCATTAAGGGCTTTGTAGGCGAGAAGAAGAATTTTAAATTCTATCCTGTGTTCTATAGGGAGCCAGTGTAAGGCAGCCAGAACAGGAGTAATGTGGTCCCTTTTCCTAACTCTGGTTAGTACACGTGCTGCAGCATTTTGAATCAGCAACAATAATAATATAATATAATAATAATAATCGTCATCGGTCTTATCGCTGCTTTTGGTGTATTTTGTGGTGGAAGTACAGCGCCACTTACAGGCCCGGCATATGTACTACAGCGTCTCCAGCGTTTTCGAGCGTTTTTGTGTGGACGGACACGTTTCTGGAGCCGATTCCGTGTGGACGGAAGACTTTTTTGAAATCGTTTTCGTTTCCGTTTCGTCTCCGTGTGGACGGGGCCTAAGTGTAAAGGCCCGGAAGAACCTAAGCTGCAGCCGTGATAAGGCTATCATTGGTCGTTGGTCACCTGTCACAAATTAAAGCCAGTCCTAAATATTGGCCCTGCTAAAAGAAAGAAACTAGATCAAGTCATGGTGTGTCACTGTGCATGCCAAAGAGGTAAAGTGTACATTTTCATCAATTTAACTTAAATTAAACACTAATAACAACATGTGTCAATGTCTCAGCCAAACCTTAATTGGTAGTAACGTACGAGAACAACAGGATGGCGGTATTTAAGGTCAGGTGTAGTGATGGGAATGATGTCTCTTTGAAGCGAGCCGGATCTTATGGCTCCGTTCCTTTGCGAGAGCCGTTCAAAAGAGCCGTCTTTTTCAAGGGGGCAGGGTTAATAGGTTTATCTGCGAAATATACCTTTTATAATTCAATCAAATTTAGCCCTGTTTTGACGAATGATTTATATGTGTACACATATATCACTTAAATCATTGCAGTTACAGACCCTTGTAACTCTCTGACTCTGATTGTAGAACCACGCTAAACAAAGCAGATAGCAACACCTATACAAACTGACAACAAATCTTTGCTGAGCCTAAAAATAATCATAAATAAATAACATAATGAAAATAAATATATTGCAATGCTCAAAACAGCAGCATCCAACAGTCTTTAATACTTGGATATTCCATGTCACTGCATGCATGCACGGAGCACCCATAGCGGGGATCATCATATCATTCTGTCTTGTATTACTTAACAAAAAAAAGAAAGAAAAAAGAAACGGCTCGTTCTTGACCGACACATCACTAGTCAGGTGGGAAAAGGAAAGAAACAGATTGCATCTGGTGGAGGGACAGAACACTGCCATGAAGGGACCTGAGGAACAGGAATGTAGTGGGGAGGGGAGAAAGAGAGGATCAGAAAAGAAGAAAGCGTCTTAAACATGACCAAACATACTTATGACTACAGAAATAAAAGCATGTCAAAAATAAGCCCCCTTTATCTGCAGATTAAAGAGCAAATGCTGATTCATTTTGACCAAGCAACTGAAGACTTTCCTCAACAGATGCTTCAGGGCAGGTAACAGATCATCTGTTCTGTGTCTCTCTGTGTGTGTGTGTGTGTGTGTGTGTGTGTGTGTGTGTGTGTGTGTGTGTGTGTGTGCCCACAGAGCGAGGTTTTTCCGGAGCCCATGTACACCTGGACCCGAGTAGGGGGGCTCCTGCTGGATGGCAGGGAGTACCATGCGGGCAGAGAGCTGGTCCTGGACAGAGTCCCTGCTGAGCTCAATGGCTCCATGTTCCGCTGCACGGTCCAGAATCCTCTGGGCTCCACAGACACACACACCCGCCTTATCGTGTTTGGTGAGTGTGTGTGAGGTGACGCGTTGAAATCCTTTGTCTTAGTCTGGTGAGCTCCAACTCAATGGTTTTCTTATTTGATGTATTTGACAGACAACCCAAGACTGAAGAAAGGAGGAGGACATGTTGTTGGTAGGTCTCTCAGCTCACTATGGTCACATCCCATGAAGTTATAAAATAATCACATGAAGAACATATATATTGCATCAATTATGCACGATTAAACAATCCATTTTAAATGATGTTTAACAAATAAAGTCAGCTATCATTGCAGAGTCTCAGCTGGGAGGGGCTCATTATCTTTTTCACTCACTTTTCAGTAAATGAAAGATACGTTTGTAACGAAAGTTACCAAAATCACTTTTTTCATAAATTACTTTTGATTTGATATATTAATGTTACTATTGTTACGACATGGACTCACTGCTGGTTGGCATGAGTAGACTGTAGAGTGTAGTGAGTCATGCTGTGTGTGTCTGCAGCCGCTGCGCTGCGGCTCTGCTCCTCCTCCTCCTCCGCCCTGCTGTGCTGCTGCTGAGCTCCACCTGGGGGCTGACATGACCCGAGGCTTCTGCTCCACCCCCCCCCCCCACCTGAGGCATCTGCTCTACAGTGGCCCGGCAGTGCTGAACATAAAAGGTGCAGTGGGACAGATACTGCAGCCCCCCCCCACAGAGCAGAGGTCCATCCAACAGCAGACCAGTTTCTCCAGGCGGGCTGTCTGGGATGTCTGGGTCCGTCTTTGCCCCCCTCCCACAGTGGAGTCTCTGAAGACCACATCAAATACTACTGACAATGCTTCTGTAACATTTGAAAGAACAAGTGATTTTATTCTGAGCATTTCCCCCTCCCTTTGTGACCCTGCACTGTAAAGGCCTCTGTGCCGGAGTGTTTCCTTGTTTAACTAATGCATACATAAATCAATAATGTGTTATTGAAATGATTTAAAGCTCCAAATTATTTTAAATCCCAAGCTTTCAGTTTTTAACATTTGCTTCAAAATGACTGTATCCATGTAGAGTAATGCTGGAGCCAGACTAGAGTCTGCAGACCCCCTGTTTGAGGACCCGGTCTCTAATGATCCAGAAAGACACTCATGTCCCTAGACTGGACATGCATCAATTGTATTAGTGGTCTAAACTATATATTTTATATATATATTTATAGATATGTTAATGTTTCTCCTTTCAAGACTTCAACTATTGTTGACACATTTCCGAGAAAAAAACAACAAACAATCTTTCTTAGCTTAGAGCAGGGGTTTTCAAAGTGTGGGAAGGTGAGCCTCCCCTCAGAAAACATAAGAACAGCCGCGCCCCCTCTCCCAATTATTACTGCTATTATTATTATTATTATTATTATTATTGTTGTTGTTGCTATAATGCAGGGGTATTTAATTGCATTTCAAAGAGGTCCAATAAGAGAAAATGTCATGAAATGCTCTGTTTTCGCTGAATACCTTTCTCTTTTTTGAGCACGCTATTTGAAATTGCTCACTGACTGCACCGATTTGATTGGCTGAGTAGCGTCACCTCCTTAAAACATTAAACCTTTTTATCTTTATGTTCTAAACATTTTTTTAAAACATTTTTAACATTTTCAACATGGTGGATAAATCCTTATATGCTCCCGGCAACACACTGAACGTCAACTTTGCCTCCTTATTACACTCACCCCTACTTTAGTGGGAACGATGAGTCTGCGTGTTTGATGCGCACAGGCGGATGATGCGGGGATCAGAGTCCTGCATCGGGTCGGGTACCCGCCAAAAAAGTGATTCGCGGATGGTATTTTTTCAAACATTTTTTTCCGGGTTCGGTTGTGGGTAAAACAAAGAAGATGCGGGTCGGGTCGCCGGTGTTGCATAATAAATATATTTAAATAATAATAATTTAATTTAATATTTAAAGATTCCTCAGACCTCTCCTCCGCGGGACGGCGCATAATCATAACCTCTGCAGCGCATCAATCTGCTGCTGAGCGCGCCACATTCGAAATGGCTGAGTAGAGGTGAAGCTCTCTAGCGGAGAATACAGCATTGTAAATAAGTCTTCCTCAAGAGCGAAATCCAACGTCTGGGAGGCTTTGGTGTCATCCTAGATGGAGAAAATAACCAACATCCCACGCTTTTTGAGCCAAATACGCAACTGCGTGTGTTAATAATTGCATGTTTTCACTGCACATGAAAAGAGGTGGGGGGACTCGGTCTCCACAGAGAGCCAAAAGTGTGCAAGTGACACTTTACTCATCTTTTTCTCGTTATTTTTTTCTCACGCTGCGCCTCCCCTGAAGCTCTCTGGCGCCCCCCGAGGGAGGCGCGCCTCACACTCTGAAAACCGCTGGCTTAGAGGATGCTAGTCCTCTAAAACCATGTGAAGAGACTGTTATGTAATATATCCCGTGGAATAAAACAAAAACCTCCATTGTGCTGTCAGTGAAGTATCTGTCTGAACTAATAATGTTCTAAACATCAGCTTTTGGACTCAGGCCTGGCTCACCTGCAGATGATTTGTCCGGCAGCCCTGAGACCAACTGTCTTTTTTCAATTTCAAAATGGTTTTACACTAGACATGAACTCACCATTTAACCACACACATCGCAACGTTTTAAAGCTAAAGCAAAGTACTGGTATTATAAGGAACTAGAAGAACCTGAAGAATACATTGGTACCAACCATGTGGTGCTAGCTTGTAGGAAATAACCTCCTAAGCACATTGTTGGCGAGGGAAGAGCTGACATGGCTATAACCACAGGGGGCCCTTGACCTCTGACCTCAAGATTTCTGACTGTACTGTAATAGGTTCTATGGATACCCAGCAGCCTCTGCTCTAAAGACATGCTCGCTTTATGATAATCACATGCAGTTTGCATGCTGTACAAACGTGTTATTTTCCCTACTCTAAAATGGTTGAAAAGAGAGCGGTGAAAGACCCTGCTGAGCGTTACGTTTTGTAACATTTATGTGTGCTATCAAAATGTAGCACTACAAGAGACTTGTATTGCCCACCCAGTTAACACAGCCAGTATAGCCACTGCTTTGTATGAAGCTGCACACATCTTATGTTTAGATGTCAAGTTATGTATGAAGACAAAAAGAATAGCAGGTTTGAGATATTAAAAAGGAAAATGTGTCAGTTCTGAACATTTCCTTCATTCAAATATGGGAAAGATAAATATTTCTGGAGAAGTGAAAGGTCTCGTTAGGCCTTCATGTCCTGTGCTGAACACTGTGTTGGTATTGGTTTATTTCTTTGAATACTGATTAGACAGGGGTGTGGTTTAGGCAGGTGGTAGGAGGCAGCGTAACAAGTGATGTAACACTTTGGAGGGTGTTGGCTGACTTCATGTCAGATAAGCAAAAATGTTAAGAATTATAACCTCAATCTCAGGGGGATTGTGAAGTTCATGTTTCATTATAGTATAAATCCTGATGAGCGTCACCCTTGTTGGTGATGGAATAGAGAAACCCTGAACATGTGCACACACACTGCAGTCTGGAAATGAGAGGGCCACACAGTGCTGCTGTCTTGGGGCTTTATTTGAAGTGTGTCCACATGAACGTTATTGTAAAGAGCACATATGCACTCGTCTTCTCGAACACACATTTTAGGAATATCTCTGACAACACACTAAACCCAAAGACCAACACTCAGGAGGGGGCGCTCCGTGCTGTGGAGCAGAACTCTGCAGACGGAAGCATCTTGTTAAAAAAGGTTTCAAATAAAACACATGTCCGACCTGGAGGTGTGTGATTGTAAAAGGCAGAGACGGAGACAGGCAGCTTCAGTGTGTGAGGCGGGGGGGGGGCTGCAGGTCCCCTCACTCCCTGTGTCAGTGCTATTACCCCCCCTCCCCCAACTAATGGTCACTTATACACAAAATAGAGAGGGAAAGGCAGTTTGTTTGTATATTTTACATCATCAGCTTGATCTGTTCTTCTCCACACTTCATAATTAGTACAGTATGTACACTGGTTTATAGTATTGGTTTGTAGCTATATTTACATTTCTGTCTATACACAAACATGTAGAACATATAAACATGGAGCCAGTGTTTCTTCATCAAATGTACAGCGGCTTGCATATGTTGTGATTTAATGTGCCAGACATCAGGTCATGTGACTGGTTCAGGTGACATGTGTCTGACTGTTCCCTTTACTGCAGTTTGTCAAACTCTTTAAAACACTGAGGCCTACAAAAATCAATAAAAGCCCTGACAGTCTCAGGATTTAAGAAAAGTTACTAATGCTTGTAAAACAGTGCTGTGATCAGGACTCGAGCAGTAAGCAGTCCTCGTTCTCGCTGGCAGGAAGCATCAGCTGCTGCTCGTAGTACAGACTCTTGGCATAGTTGATTTCCTGAGAGATTTTGATGGCCAGACTCTCACTCTTCACATGGACCTGTGGAGAGGATCGTTACAGGATTACTATTAACACAGTGAGAATAAGAATAAAGGTGTTTAGGGTGTAAAGTGAATGGAAGTGAAAACATACAACTGGTATGCATCATCACTTATCAGAAGCTCACAAAGAATGGTCTTCATGTAAAGAGAAGGTTCAGAGATGCAGTCTTTTTTGGAATATTACTCTTTCCCTCTTAAGCAGTCTAAAGCCAATAAATGCTGAAGGAGTCAACGGGGGCTGTGGAAGACGTCCTGCGTGGTTCCTGTCCCTAAAAAGACGACTCCTTCTGGGCTCAATGACTATCACCCAGTAGCTCTCACATCTCATGTGATGAAGGTGCTGGAGAGACTGGTCTTGGCCCATCTCAAACCGCAGGTGAGATCATTCCTAGACCCTCTACAGTTTGCCTACCAGCCTCACCTGGGGGGGGCGATGCTGTTATCTACCTGCTGCAGCGTGCTCACTCGCACCATCTCCTGGATTACCAACTCCCTCACAGACAGACCTCAGTATGTCTGGCTGGGCAGTGTTCTGTCTGATGTGGTGGTTGGTAGTAAAGGAGCCCCACAGGGGACTGTGCTGTCTCCTTTCCTGTTCACCTTATACACCTCAGACTTTCAATACAACTCAGAGTCATGCCATCTGCAGAAGTTTTCGGATGACTCTGCAGTGGTAGGGTGTATAAGGGATGGACGGGAGGAGGAGTACAGAGCGCTGGTGGAGGATTTGGTGGAGTGGAAGAAATCATCTGCTTCTGAATGTTGCCAAGACCAGAGAGATGGTCATTGATTTCAGGAGGAAGAGGACATCTCCTCAGCCCCTGTGCATTCTGGGAGAGGATGTGGCTGCTATGGAGGACTACAAGTACCAGGGCACACTGACGCTGTGTACAAGTACACTTTTTTTTAATTTCTATTGATGTGCAATACTTTTGTTTTACATACTGCTGCAACAAAAAGACGTTCCCAACTGGGGATCAATAAAGTATATCTTATCTTATGTTACTGTAGTCTGGAGGTTTGACTGGGCTCAACTGTTCAGTGTCTTTGGGATCAAGTGAACCCTTTGGAAAACCGGAATTCATGTATAAAAGTCTTAAATTATAGTCTGATCTTCACTCAACAAACACAATCTGTTTTAACTGATAGCACACAAAGTATTTTTAAGTTCTTATCCAGATTGAAAACATCATTCAAACATTGACAGAGCAGGTTTGAAAAAGTGAACCCCTAGACTTTAGCTCACCATAGGTTTCTGGTGGGAGGGGCCTGGGATGGCCACCCCGCTGCTGGTGCTCTCTGCCTTCTTGGTGAGCTGCACATACACCTTCCCGTGATCCTTAGAGACCAGGCAGTGGTACAGGTCGTCATACTTCACCTCCAGGAAGATGGCCTCCCGGTCCACATACTCCCCCGGCCGCAGGAAGTACACCACCTTAGAGGAGATGAGGACGCAGTAGCTGTCGATGGGCTCCACAGCGATGAAGCTGGGGGGGGGGGTGACAGTGAACAGTCAGTGTGATGAACAGCAGGTCAGCAAGGGGAAGACACACACAGTGACAGGAGACTCACAACTCAGAGTGGATGTTGTCCGTCAGGCGGAACAGCTGCTCCTGCCCCTCCGCCTGAGTGGCCGAGTGTCGGGGGAGCAGACCCTGGGGGCCCTTACAGCAGCGCGGCTTCCTGACCCGCTGTACCCCCAGCCTGCAACACAACACACAGCTGATCAACACAACACACAGCTGATCAACACAACACACAGCCTGCAACACAACACACAGCTGATCAACACAACACACAGCCTGCAACACAACACACAGCTGATCAACACAACACACAGCTGATCAACACAACACACAGCTGATCAACACAACACACAGCTGATCAACACAACACACAGCCTGCAACACAACACACAGCTGATCAACACAACACACAGCTGATCAACACAACACACAGCTGATCAACACAACACACAGCCTGCAACACAACACACAGCTGATCAACACAACACACAGCTGATCAACACAACACACAGCCTGCAACACAACACACAGCTGATCAACACAACACACAGCTGATCAACACAACACACAGCTGATCAACACAACACACAGCCTGCAACACAACACACAGCCTGCAACACAACACACAGCTGATCAACACAACACACAGCTGATCAACACAACACACAGCCTGCAACACAACACACAGCTGATCAACACAACACACAGCCTGCAACACAACACACAGCTGATCAACACAACAAATATAAATATATTTATATATACATTTAAATAACACTTCTGAATACAGTATATGTATGTGTATACGGCTCGAGAAGCTGACACAGATAAGGAAATATATATTATGATGTGGTATGATGTGATTGATGATGTGGTATGTGATTGATGATGTGATATGATGTGATTGATGATGTGGTATGATGTGATTGATGATGTGGTATGATGTGATTGATGATGTGATATGATGTGATTGATGATGTGGTATGTGATTGATGGTATGATGTGGTATGATGTGATTGATGATGTGGTATGATGTGATTGATGATGTGGTATGATGTGATTGATGATGTGGTATGATGTGATTGATGATGTGGTATGATGTGATTGATGATGTGGTATGATGTGATTGATGATGTGGTATGATGTGATAGATGATGTGGTATGTGATTGATGATGTGGTATGTGATTGATGGTATGATGTGATTGATGATGTGGTATGATGTGATTGATGATGTGGTATGTGATTGATGATGTGGTATGTGATTGATGGTATGATGTGGTATGATGTGATTGATGATGTGGTATGATGTGATTGATGATGTGGTATGATGTGATTGATGATGTGGTATGATGTGATTGATGATGTGGTATGTGATTGATGTGGTATGATGTGGTATGATGTGATTGATGTGGTATGATGTGATTGATGATGTGGTATGTGATTGATGATGTGATATGATGTGATTGATGATGTGGTATGTGATTGATGGTATGATGTGGTATGATGTGATTGATGATGTGGTATGTGATTGATGATGTGATATGATGTGATTGATGATGTGGTATGTGATTGATGGTATGATGTGGTATGATGTGATTGATGATGTGGTATGATGTGATTGATGATGTGGATGATGTGATTGATGATGTGGTATGATGTGAATTGATGATGTGGTATGTGATTGATGTGGTATGATGTGGTATGATGTGATTGATGTGGTATGATGTGATTGATGATGTGGTATGTGATTGATGATGTGATATGATGTGATTGATGATGTGGTATGTGATTGATGGTATGATGTGGTATGATGTGATTGATGATGTGGTATGTGATTGATGATGTGATATGATGTGATTGATGATGTGATATGATGTGATTGATGATGTGGTATGTGATTGATGGTATGATGTGGTATGATGTGATTGATGTGGTATGATGTGATTGATGATGTGGTATGTGATTGATGATGTGGTATGTGATTGATGGTATGATGTGATTGATGATGTGGTATGATGTGATTGATGATGTGGTATGTGATTGATGGTATGATGTGGTATGATGTGATTGATGTGGTATGATGTGATTGATGATGTGGTATGTGATTGATGATGTGATATGATGTGATTGATGATGTGGTATGATGTGATTGATGATGTGGTATGTGATTGATGATGTGATATGATGTGATTGATGATGTGGTATGATGTGATTGATGTGGTATGATGTGATTGATGATGTGGTATGATGTGATTGATGATGTGGTATGATGTGATTGATGTGGTATGATGTGATTGATGATGTGGTATGATGTGATTGATGATGTGGTATGTGATTGATGATGTGGTATGATGTGATTGATGATGTGGTATGATGTGATTGATGATGTGGTATGTGATTGATGATGTGGTATGATGTGATTGATGATGTGGTATGATGTGATTGATGATGTGGTATGTGATTGATGATGTGGTATGATGTGATTGATGATGTGGTATGATGTGATTGATGATGTGGTATGTGATTGATGATGTGGTATGATGTGATTGATTCTGTGGTATGATGTGATTGATGATGTGGTATGATGTGATTGATGATGTGGTATGATGTGATTGATGATGTGGTATGATGTGATTGATGATGTGGTATGATGTGATAGATGATGTGGTATGTGATTGATGATGTGGTATGTGATTGATGGTATGATGTGATTGATGATGTGGTATGATGTGATTGATGATGTGGTATGTGATTGATGATGTGGTATGTGATTGATGGTATGATGTGATTGATGATGTGGTATGTGATTGATGATGTGGTATGTGATTGATGATGTGGTATGTGATTGATGATGTGGTATGTGATTGATGGTATGATGTGATTGATGATGTGGTATGATGTGATTGATGATGTGGTATGTGATTGATGATGTGGTATGTGATTGATGGTATGATGTGATTGATGATGTGGTATGATGTGATGGATGATGTGGTATGTGATTGATGATGTGGTATGTGATTGATGGTATGATGTGATTGATGATGTGGTATGATGTGATGGATGATGTGGTATGTGATTGATGATGTGGTATGTGATTGATGGTATGATGTGATTGATGATGTGGTATGATGTGATGGATGATGTGGTATGATAAGTGCGACACGTCAGCGTCTGCACTCAGTCTCGTGGACTGAACGTAATACTCTGAGTTAATTTGCTGCGGTTACTTATGTTTTTGCAGATATTTAAGTAAGTTTCGCAAATGTAATAACAGTCAGATTGCTCTGAAGATGGGCAGTGATATTCTATTAATGTTCACACAGTCGGTGATTTTTGGACCTCTTTCCTGCATACAGCAGTTACAAATGTATTTCCTTTATCTTATAATATGACCTGATAGCTTTAAACTCCGCACACTGAACTCTGATTGGTCAGCAGGCGGTGCTTTCACTGAGTTGATCTGTTATCCAAACCTGCTCCGGAGCAGGTTTGGTGTTCAGCATCAGTTACCATGGAGATCTACCCCGGTAAGAAGTGAACCAGCGTCGTAGGACAGAAAACTCAGAGTTAACCCTGAAGTTACCTCGCTAACCGCAAATCCTGCTTCTAGGACAGACCACTGATTAAAGGCCTCTACACACCGGCCCGACTTTGGGAGTCAGAGGCCGTCCGAAGCCGTCAGAGGCAGTCGGGCATTCGCGTCGCACTACTCAGGTTGGTGTGTCGTCTCTTTACGGCACATTTTCAACCCTCCCGCCTCCTCCCGCCTCCTCCCGCCGCCGATTCAACATGTTGAATCGGCGGCGGGAGGCCGCGGGAGGCCAAAGAACGTCGGGACAAATCAATCACTCTGATTGGCTGTTCAGCTTAGCGAATCAGTGCATCAGAAGTGAAGCGGAAGTGAGGGACCAAAACAAACGATAAGAAGGCACACACAGACGGCTAATCTTCCTCATTTTCATCTCACCCGGACGCAAGAGTTTCTTTTTTATCATGACGGCATGGAATGAAGAAAGTGAAGACCAACTGATCAGGCTGTGTTTGTTTGTTTATATTACTAAGTCTGTTCTTCTTCTCTCGGTGTATAAAACGCAGTCTGTCTTCCGGTTGTTGCCTCTTTTGAATGACGAATACACACTACCGCCGCCTGCTGGTAAGGAGAGTTATTGCCACTCGTCGGCTGAAGTATTTGCGGTGTGTTCGTAGGCGGGCGGCTTTATCCGACGAAGCCAACGAAGCCTGACGTAGCTGACGTAAAAGTCGGGACGCCTTCGGTACGCGTTCTTTGGTCTCAGGTTGGTGTGTATTTCCTTTATCTTATAATATGACCTGATAGCTTTAAACTCAGCAGGCGGTGCTTTCACTGAGTTGATCTGTTATCCAAACCTGCTCCGGAGCAGGTTTGGTGTTCAGCATCAGTTACCATGGAGATCTACCCCGGTAAGAAGTGAACCAGCGTCGTAGGACAGAAAACTCAGAGTTAACCCTGAAGTTACCTCGCTAACCGCAAATCCTGCTTCTAGGACAGACCACTGATTAACACAACACACAGCTGATCAACACAACACACAGCTGATCAACACAACACACAGCTGATCAACACAACACACAGCTGATCAACACAACAAGACATCAGTGACCTGTGCTATAGCAGGATTTGCACTGACTATTAATATAATAAAAACATATAATTTATATTCTAGAATAATGCATCCATTCCAAGCATCACAATAATTGAATGTAATACTCAAATGTATGATCATATCAGATCTACTAATTTCCTAGATAAGGTGGTGATATTAAAAATCGGATCATTTATGTATTCAGTCAGAGATATTTTTGCCAGCTTTTCTACCTGCAATTTGCAGCTGCAACAGTGTTGCTTTTATCCTGCATTATGTGTTAACTTCTTCATATTTGTCTGATTATAGTTCACTCTTTATTTGTGAAATATGACATTCCACATGTTTTTCGATTGGTCGCATACTGCTAACTCCGCCCCTTTCATATGAGCTTATTTACCTTTATATTGGGTTTGTTATTCTGTTTTGCATGTCCTTAGTTTACCTATCCCTGCATTTTACCTTCACGATTGTGCCACTTGCACTATGTTGTGTTTTATTGTTCTATATTAAGTATGTTTTGTGCTTTTGGAGGAATTTGGGGATTCAGATTTGTATTGCCACCAGTACGCTGTAGCTGTTGCATGTGAGAACAAAGCCTGGACTCCTCCTTAAGGTTCTGCTCTGTCGTACTGCAGGAGATTCATCTCACTCCCCTCTCTCTGATCTGTGTACAGACTCGTTATAATACAGAGGGGGAGAGTCATTCTTTCAGAAGCTCACATACTAGAGTACAGGTAGTAGACTCAGCCCACCTGTGGTTACTGAGACTAGCCATGTCCCGGACCGTCTGAGCCGTCTCTGAGGCAAAGTCCAGAGCCCCAGCCACCGGTTTGGTCACCGTGCCAACTAGACCTTTGCCCAGGCCAGAGAAGAAGCCGCTGACTCCGCCCTCCGTCTTCACGCCCTCCACTGTGGAGGTGATGATGCTCGTCATGCCTCCAATGATACCTGGGGAGGGAGATATGTCAAAGAAGGGTCACTTCACAGAGCAGAGAGACTGAGAGCCAGCTCCACCATATCATCCCTGGTGCTGAGAGGAAGCAGCGCTCATATAAACTGCCATGTACTGTCTACTGCTCTAACAGTAGACCCCCTTGAAAACGAGATGGTGCATCTCAAGGGGTTTATCCCAATAAATAAAATGTCTATATATATAATGTCCATTTCTTCTCTAGGCTAAGGAGCAATAACAGATAAACATTATACAAGATTTGAAGTCACTTCCCATGATTCATTGGGTCAGTTGCACTATCAGGGATGCACACAGGGAGCAGCAGGAGGGAATAACTCGGAGCCATCACGGCTTCTGTGTCTGTATTATTTTTCTGTAGCTTAGTGAGATTGTATATTTTCGAGTACTCAATTTATTCAATATTTTCGTTATATTGTGTATCATTCAGATACTCTAGTGATATATGTCCTTTCTGTTGTGTATTTGTATATATTTGCTGATAATGTTAATGTTTATTTGTATTATATTGTATCTTCTAAATATTTTTAACTTGTGTAATGCTTGACAACACTGCTGCTGTGACAACGTCATTTCCCAATTTGGGATGAATAAAGTGTCCATTTATTTATCTATATTACATGTCACCTGTTAGACGGTTTTATCCAAAGCGACCTGCACACATTCAGTACTGTGGGCAACCCCCACAGGAGCCAGTTGGGGTGTCTTGCCAAGGGACACAACGACATTCTGAGTGCAGTGGGACTCGAACTTGATCTCCCCTGAGCCGAAGATCAGTGCACTATTCCACTGAGCCACAGCCTCCCTTCTGCTGCTGGGTACTGATAGAGGATCTGTACACCTGACGGGTGAAGTCTCTCTATTACAGGAATAACAATGTGATACATTCTTTTTACTGCCTCCTATCACAGCCTTTAGAGTTTCAGTGTGCTCATCAGCTTATTAAGACATACACACGGACCTTCCTAACAACAGACCTTTAAAGTGTAAAATGCACAGCCTTGTTCAAATCCACACTCACAGACAGCTCTGCGTTCTGCTTTGCTTTCCTTCTTACGGTACGTCCACACAGCAGCGTTGCGTGCTTCAACAGAGACGCTTCCCATTCACTTTGAATGGGGTGACGTCGCGCTTTGCCGAACTGCATTGTGGTTCTGTCGCGTCGGTTTGCCTCCGTTGCTCGCTTCGAAAGTTGAGAAAAGTTCAACTTTTCAAGCGTCGACGGAAGCGCCAGCCAATCAAATCATATGCCAGTACAAGCTCTAGCCAATCAAACAGCGTGCTTGTGTGTCCGGGGCGGGAGATTAATGTGATTGGTTGTTGGTCGCACGCCAGACACGCCCACCGGCAAGCTTCAACGCGACGCTGCCGTGTGGACGTACCGTTAGAGTACTGAATATTTTCCAAACATTACATGTAAATTGAACAGTTTTTTACAACAAAACACAGTTTTTCAACCTGCCAAGTGCACATGCATCTATTATTTCATTGGTCACAGATTTCCTTTGTCCCTCCCAGCCAGCAGCTTCAACATGAGAAGCATCAGCTGTCAGTCACATCATGTGTGCTGCTCTCCACCTTTCAACATGAAATACACTGACAGTATCTGTGTGGAAAAAATAATAGGGCCTGATTATTTTTAGCTTTTTTGTGTTCAGGGGGCCCACGGAAAATAATTCTAAAGCCTACGAGTTGTGCGCAGACACAGAGTGGACACAGAGTGGGGGTGTACCGTGAGCCAGACCGTGGATCCCTGCCACCAGGTGCTCCCCGCTGGTGGCCCCGTGGTACCGGATGTACTCTCGCTCGCTCTGGTGCCGGTTGTCCATGGTCTTTCCCAGCCCGTCTGATAACGTCCCTGCAAACTGACACACAGGGAACAAGAACATGCTCACTATGCATAATAATAATACAT
Organism: Dissostichus eleginoides; assembly: GCA_031216635.1. NCBI lineage: Eukaryota > Metazoa > Chordata > Actinopteri > Perciformes > Nototheniidae > Dissostichus > Dissostichus eleginoides. The sequence continues at coordinate 37,115,771 of CM062267.1, forward strand.
TTACTCAAGAGGCGCCTTTCAAAGCACCCAATTACACACCTTACAATTGATAAAATAGTCTGAAGAAAGGTGAAAGCTTTTACAACTTTCACATGATATTATTTGTGCGCTTGTGTACAAGCATGTGCTCATGTGTAGATTCAGGAGCTGGACACATAACAGGAACACCTGTACAATATGATAATGTCAAGGAAGAGCCAAGCAATTTAACTAAGAAGATCTGCACCAGTGTGAACAGAACATGTGAAATGTAGCACTGTTATTATGAACAGATATAAAGGAGTGAACCACAGCTGAGCAGGTTACCTTGGCAGCAGAGTTGGACACTCCGTGGGTCACATTGCGTATGAGCCCCCCCACGTTGCCGTACTTGATGAGCTCAGACATGCCCTCCGTCACGTCGTTCAAGAGCCCCATGGGGTTTCCCAGGAAGTCCACAGAGCCCAGGATCTGAGCCGCCTGGCTCATCAACTCCTGCACAGGAAGCAGTGATACAAAGATTCAAAGGCTTGTCACATGCACAGTAACTACAGTGTAGATATGGCAAAGAGAATCTTAAGTCCCAGGCTACTTCAACAATGCAACGTAAAAATATATAACACATAAAATAAATGATAAAACAAGAAAAATTGTGCAAGAAGAAACAGAATAGAAATAAAATAGATTATGTAACAAGACCAGTGTGCAAGCAATGCAGAGGAAGTAGAGTATATAAATGTAAACAATATATATATATACAGTACCAGTCAAAACGTTTTGGGGGGGGGGGTCATGAGGTCGTTCCAGGTGACGACCTCATGAAGCTGACAGAGAAGCCAAGAGTGAGCAAAGCTGTCATCAAGTCAAAAGGGGGCTACTCTGAAGAATCTAAAATAAAAATCATATTCTGGATTTTTTAACACTTTTTTGTTCACTACATAGTTCCATAGTTGTTCTTTCATAGTTTTGATGTCTTCAGTATTAATCAACAAAGTAGAAAACAATTTAAATAAACAAAAACCATTGAATGAGAAGGTGTGTCCAAACTTGTGACTGGTACTGTATATAAATACAATAAGCTAAATGATTTATTTTCAGCATACCATAATAACCTAGTCATCTCTGACTCTAACCACCATTTCTATCAGCTGCTGTGCATGTAGCAGCTGATAGAAATTATCTTCCCTTTATTTATCAAACATGGAGGATGGCTGGCCAACAAAGTCTCCAGTGGATTGAGTTCTGCAGGAGGGGGGGATCCCAGCAGTGTCACAGCTGCTGTGGTGCAATTGTGTAGTGAGACTCCCTGATAATGACTTAGGCTAATCGTTTGAAATCAGCGTACCTCTCTGAAGTGCTTGAGGATGTCGTTGATGAGGATCTCCTGGGTTTCATAGGGGTGCACTCTGGTGAAGGGGTACATGTTGATGACAGCGTCTTCAAAGCGGACCAGAGGAAAGCCCAGGGTGCCTTTCAGAGCCTACAGAGAACACACACAGCCTTATTCAAAACATGTGAGGAGAAGTGAAGTACAGTTACAGAGGGACATCAATCTGTTGAAACTATTATAGCAGTTTTAAAATAATAAGTCTACTGCTGTTTAATCCCTAGAGATGTGTAAGGACAATCGGCCCCTCTATCTGCAGGCAGGCAGTGCCCGACATGAAAACTAGAACAATCAGTTAATTTAACACTGAGGGACACTGCTGCTGACTGCTCTGCCTGTCAGACACAGGAGGCAGTTTGGGCTCATGTGTGTGTTTACAATCGTAATGTTGTGTAAAGGTGAAGCTTGCTGCTGATTCTCATGTTCAGAGAGTTTATTACCTGTCCTGTCTTAGTGCAGCTGGACCCTTTAGTCATCCTGCATAATGTTGCAAGTCCTCATACATTAATGTTCTACTATTTTCACAATCATGACATATTTGTACATCATGACAATTATTATTCTCATGTGCCTTTTAAGGTCAGTAGATATTTGGACATTCCAGACTGATGGGGAACAACATCTGAATGATGGCTTTTAACATGTTCATTGATATCATGTGTATAAATTCTTCTGCACTCACAATGCATTATGATCACTAATGTTTCAACAGCACTGTGAGTTGAGATGAGTGTGTTGGGTTACCTTGAGGTCTGGAGGCAGCTTGTGAGAGGTGAACACACTAAGTTTGACCTGGGGGAGGCTGATCTTCAGGTTCTCAAAGTAGTAGCGTTTGGGAGGTCCTGATTCCTCGTTGGGCTTCTCATAGATGTTTTCATCAAATTTTTCCAGCTCTGCATTCATTACAGCAACATAACATCATTACAACAAAATAACTATGTTACTAACAGCATGAAACACATCTTAAGAAGATGAACTAATGACCCACCAGCCTCAGTCTGTCCGTATCCAAAGAAGCTGAGCAGCTTGAGCAGCAGCTTCTCCTCAATGATGACGGTGAAGCGGCGGGCGGTCACCATGAGGTGCTGTGAACACATCACCTTACATCATCAGTCACCTGATTCTATCTACTACTCACTGGCACACTACACATGTAAAAAAAACAGCGATCACCTGCTGAGGATCTGAAACAAGTCTAACTTCCTGTAGCACACTAACACAGCAGTAAAGGAGTGTGGCCCTCACCTTGAACAGGTCCGTGAGCATGAGGCTGCTGGGAACCTTCACAGAGTTGACCTGCAGGGCAGGGCCGCTGTCGCTCACACTACTGTCACTGCAGCTGGGCGTCACACACAGCATCACAGGCTGCGTGCTGCCCAGCAGCTGGTTGTCCACCTGAAGAGCACAACACACACACAGACTGTTCACACAACACTCACCACAAGCTGACATGCATCTTATCGTTTTTCTCTTAAATAAAGATTCCTCCTGCTGACTTACATCTGATAGTTGTTGTTTTAAACAGTTTTGCTTTATCAGGGTATATGCAGGAATCCTGAAGTCAAATGTATACCTTTTAAGACCTTTTTAAGACCCCGCGGACACCCTGTTTATCTAAAGTATGGTACAGGAGGAGAAAAGCTCACCTGGATGCTCTGAATGCTGAGCTCCAACACCTCGTTAGCTGCAGTGCGGGTGAAGTGGACATCTATCCCGGACAGCGTGGTGAACACCAGCTCCTCTGGGACCTTGTTGACCAGAGATACCCCTACACCCTCCTCCAGGTTCACCAACACCTGAGAATGAAGAGCAATAAGAGGGCTACCTGATACCTCACACACAGTCTGTGCTGATCATAACAAGATCTACACACAAGCCCGGACTGGCCTGATTTTTTTTTAATGTATTGTGAACGCAACGCTGCGCAAATGTGGGTCTGCCTCACACAGGGGGACTGTCTGTCTACATGATGTTGCCTGCCGACATGGCCACTGTCATACAGATCAGAGAGCGAGCGAGCGAGCGAGCGAGCGAGCGAGCGAGAGAGAGAGAGAGAGAGAGAGAGAGGGCGTGCACCGGTAAGCCTACTTGTATTGTTGTTGTTAGCATCTGGTGCTAGCGAGCTGCTCTAACGGATATAAGGAGCTGTTTCAACAACAAGGTGGAGGAGAGTCCTCTCCTGTCAGACTGAGAGGCTCTGATAACGTCAGCTCGGGTGAGATAAAGGACTCTCTGAGTGTTTAGATAGTTAACTTTAGTCCAAGTTATCTCAGTGTGTCCAGTGGCGGTTCAAGACCAGTTTTACTGGGGGGGCCAGGCTGGGGCCAGTTATTTCATGAGAGGGGCACAATAAAAAGCGGGTTAAAAAGACAAAGACAGTATAAAGTAATTGTTTAAAATAAACATAAAATACAGTAATTGGTGTTTTTCTTTTTTATTTAGAGTATTTGCTTTAGTAACTTTAAGTGACAATTTAATTAAAAAACATAAACAGTATTTGCTTTTATAAGGTAATGAACAGTTTAATCTCCCCTGTACATCCGGGTCTCTGATTTGATTTAGTTCCAATAAATTGTAATATTGTAACCTTTCTTTTGGAGGAGTCAGTGTTACGGGGGCACTGGCCCCTGTTGGCCCCCCCCCAGAACCGCCCCTGAGTGGGTCTCAAACGGTTTGGTCACCATTTATGTAAACACATATTTCCATTTGAGGGGGGAGTGATTAGTCAAATATGCATGAATAAAAAGAAAAAAATGTTAACTGAAAAAAGGTAAGATAAACTTTTAAAACTTGTTGAGAGCTAAAAATCTAGTCTTTGCTGCTGCCTCAAAGTGGAGCAGGGGGGAGAGGAGAGAGAGGAGCAGGGGAGCAGGGGGGAGAGGAGAGAGACAGGAGAGGCTGGTTCAGGAGCTCAGACACACTCTATAAATGAACCAAAAATAAATAAATAACCAAGTTTCAATGTTTTTTCATGTTGGATATGGTATGTTATTTGTTATGGCCATGTTCTTATTATTTTATGATTGTTTCATATGGGTGTTTCCATAGATTTTAGCCTCCTCCTTTCCCTCACTCTCGTCTCGTCCTTGCGTCTTAGCTCCGCCTCCGTAAGACGCGAGCGAGAGACACGAGGAAGAGATGCGAGGACAGAGGAGTCCTCAGGTATTAATTGGGATGTCCTCGTTCAGTCCAGCGTCTCCATAAACAATGCCCTTTACTTCTGGTGCGCGCAGTGTACCACCTGTCACTGGACTTCCCTCCACATAAATCCCCTCAAACCTGGGATTTAGTTTTCTCATTGAAATGATTTCGTCCATCTCTTCCATCCATCTCTTTTATTAGAGTTTTCAACGTATTATTTTCGGTCCTGTATTGGTTTTTCCAGGTATAACATTTAATTTAAGTCATAATTATAATCATAACAATAATAATAATTTATGGATTAATTTCATTATGGTATTTGAGCTTGTTTCAGATCAACTTTTGTATTGGATGTTGTTATTTATATTGTCCTACAGAAGAGAGACACATATCACTAACATATTTATCAGTTATGCTACCCGTATTTTTATATATCCTAAATGTTTGACGTTCTGTGGGTTTACATGCATCAAAAACCACAAGTAAGAACTGTAAGTTATTATTTTATAATCAAAATATTATTATTGAATTTGTAAGTATATTTCACATACTTAATGTTTTTATAGAGTATGATCTCCTCATTCGTTTAAGAGATTTATATATTTTACTCTTATTGAAGCACTTAAAACATTTAATGACTCTGATCTTGCTTTAAAAGTCAGAACAGCTGCAGTGAGCAGCCGGCTGTGCAGCTGGGGGCGGAGCTTTGATTCAGAACAGCTGCAGTGAGCAGCCGGCTGTGCAGCTGGGGGCGGAGCTTTGATTCAGAACAGCTGCAGTGAGCAGACGGCTGTGCAGCTGGGGGCGGAGCTTTGATTCAGAACAGCTGCAGTGAGCAGACGGCTGTGCAGCTGGGGGCGGAGCTTTGATTCAGAATAGCTGCAGTGAGCAGACGGCTGTTCAGCTGGGGGCGGAGCTTTGATTCAGAACAGCTGCAGTGAGCAGACGGCTGTGCAGCAGGGGCGGAGCTTTGATTCAGAACAGCTGCAGTGAGCAGACGGCTGTGCAGCTGGGGGCGGAGCTTTGATTCAGAACAGCTGCAGTGAGCAGACGGCTGTGCAGCCGGGTGGCGGAGCTTTGATTCAGAACAGCTGCAGTGAGCAGACGGCTGTGCAGCTGGGGGCGGAGCTTTGATTCAGAACAGCTGCAGTGAGCAGACGGCTGTGCAGCTGGGGGCGGAGCTTTGATTCATAACAGCTGCAGTGAGCAGCCGGCTGTGCAGCTGGGGGCGGAGCTTTGATTCAGAACAGCTGGAGTGAGCAGCCGGCTGTGCAGCTGGGGGCGGAGCTTTGATTCAGAACAGCTGGAGTGAGCAGCCGGCTGTGCAGCTGGGGGCGGAGCTTTGATTCAGAACAGCTGCAGTGAGCAGACGGCTGTGCAGCTGGGGGCGGAGCTTTGATTCAGAACAGCTGCAGTGAGCAGACGGCTGTGCAGCCGGGTGGCGGAGCTTTGATTCAGAACAGCTGCAGTGAGCAGACGGCTGTGCAGCTGGGGGCGGAGCTTTGATTCAGAACAGCTGCAGTGAGCAGACGGCTGTGCAGCTGGGGGCGGAGCTTTGATGCGCGAGTAGTGAAAACACTTCCGCGTAGTATACACTGGTGTATCCTCGCTCTGGTCTCCTCTGGAATCCTCCTCCCTCCTCTCTCCTCGACTCCTCCGTGTGCATTTAAGCGATTGGGACGTCCTTCAACATGGCGTGTCTCGATCGATTTCCGTGTGAAGTCCCCGAGGAGAGAGGAGTCGAGGAGGGACATTGGGATGAACCTCTAGTCTCTTTATTTCCCCCTCAAAATGCACCAGATTGATGCATTTAACTCAAAAATTAAATAAAAAATCGACCCCCACTTAAAACATGTTCACATGGACAGGTTCCCAGATACATTTGCACAATTTTTTAAATAATACCCATGTCCATATGTTTATTCTGGGGTAGTAGATTTAAAGTATAGGGCTATCACTATGGGCAGCAACGCTTTAAATATTGACAAATAAATCCAGCAAAATGGCACAAAAAAAACTGGTAGTGGCCTGGCTGGGTGTTTAATTCCCGGCCTGACTTATTGTCCCAGTCCGGCCCTGTCTACACATGATAAGAAATGTGGTGATGATGTCGGGGACAAACAGTGGTCAGCGTTACCTCCAGCTCCTGCTCAGGCTCCTTCTTCTTCACCTCCCCCTTCCCCCGGTCCTGCTCTGTGCTGGGGGAGCTGCGGATCATTCTCCTCTGGTTAAAGTCACTGATCTACAAACAGACACACAAACTGAAGTGAAGAGGTCCAAACCACTTGAAATAAAACTTAGATGTTAACAGAGCATTTTTAGCTGAGGAAAATTAAAGATAAAAACTGTGATATATAGAAGCAGGGGTAAGCAATACATTCTTCTACAATCAGTTAACAGCATCACACTAATTAGCGTTCGCTACTACTGAATATGACACAGCACTCATTGACAGTAACAAAGAAAAGGGATGTTTTAGTGAACTTCATTAGTGAAACTCAGTGAGCGGCTAGTATAGTGCAGTGGTTCCCTAAAGTTTTCTGCAGGGCCCCCCCGACACACGTTCACATCTTTAGCTTCCAAACTCCACTGGAACTTATTTTAATCATTCCAATTCAGAAAACTGCAACTTCTTATTTACAAAACAAAATGAATAATAAAGTGACAAATCACCTTCACATTGGAGTTATTAAAAGTCTAACTGTAATACTCAGGGTTGGGATCGTTTGGATTTTTTTTTTTTCACTTTTTTTATTATATAAAAACATTACAACAACAGCTGTGCACGTACATAACAACCCAAACAAAATAAACAATGCAATACAGCTATAGATACAAATACAGAGATAATATAAAATAAAATAAAACAAAAATGCAGTCGGGAGTCACATTGTCATTTGAACATTTGTCAGAACAGTTCCTCTTACTCAATCAGTCAGTATTCCTTGTCGCTGGTTTGAATCTTAAACATTGACCATTTCTCCCATTTCTCTTCATATTGTGTTTCTTGCAGTCTCAGTCGATATGTCATTTTTTCCATTATATGAATTTCCTCCACGATCTCCATCCACTGCTCCACAGTAGGAGGCTCCACCTTGCACCATTTCCTAGTTATGGCTTTCTTGCCAGCTATCAACAGTATTTTTACAAGATATATATCTATGTAGTGAACATTTTCCTCTGTAAAATTGCCCAGATAGAGTACCATGTAGTCCATAGGAACCTCATATCTCAGTATCTTTTGCAAAACCTGGTGTACCGATTCCCAGAACTTAAGTATGTTTTGGCATTTCCAAAATATGTGTCAATGGTTGGCCTCTGATTCTCCACATTCTCTCCAGCACAGAGGATTTGTATTTAAGTATTTACTCTGAATCTTAGGTGTGATAAAAAATCTGTATTCCCTCCATATCCGTGAATTGGTGGATGATTGATGTATCTTCCACATGTTTTGCCAATCATCATCTGAAATGGTTGTGTTAAATTCTGTTTCCCATTTCTCTTTTATGTATTTAGTTGAATGTTTATTTGTGGACAATACTTTGTATAGAGCAGTTATGATTCTGATTTTGGTTTCTTTGTATGAATTAGTTGTGATTTGAATCACACCATTCACTTCAGCAGAGGGGTCTCTTTTAATTTGCTTTTTGTAGTAGTCCCTTATTTGTAAGTACCTTTAGAAGTCATGTTTATCCAGATCATATTTATCCTTCAAATTCTGGAAACTCTCCAGCTCCCCATCCTTCTGTAAAGTGCACCATGCTGAATCCCCTTGGTTACCCATAGTTTGAATCCCTTATCGTATCCAGCCGGTTTAAAACTATTATCAAATGCTACCCATTTTAGTAAATGTATATCTTCCCTATCCCGTGCTTTTTAATTATTTGAAACCATAATTTCAGACTGAAGGATGTAATTAAATCTAGTTGGTTCTGTATTATCTTGTATATTTCTTTATCGCCAATAATATTCTGGATCCGATATTCAACACATTCTTTTTCTATTTCCTTCCACTTTGAGGTGTAATCTGGTTTGCACCAGCATACAACATATGTTAATTGGGCAGCATTATATTATTCCTTTAGTTTTGGAGGCCCATGCCCCCTTTCTTTTTAGGTAACTGGAGAGTTTCATACTTTACTCTGGGTTTTATTATATTTGCCTGTCCCATGTTGTAAATTGAGTTTGGGGAACCTCTACTGGCAGGGATTGGAACAGGTAGAGAAGTCGTGGCAGAAGATTCATTTTCACCGTCTCAATTCTAGAGGTAAAGTCTAGTGGTAGAGCCACACTGAGCCAAGGCCTTCAACCAGTAGCCTTCTGCTCCAGCCTAACCCACAACCATCATCCAGTAAAGCCTCAACAAACCCCAAATGTAAACAATCCACCAAGTGCCCCAGCATGAGCCACAACCATCTACCAGCTGTCAGCCCAACAATAGTCCTCCTTCCACAATCAAAATAACAACCGACACCCGACTGGGTGAGGAGCTCGACGCTTGGGAACTGTCAACAGGAGGGCGGGGGGAGCCTAGCTGCGGGGAAGCAGTGTGTGGACCTGTCAGCGCAACTTACATGATGCCGAATTTAACAAACACATTTAAATAATGGGTTTAAACGGCATAATAATAAGGACGATCATCCGTTCTGTGATTCTCCAGAACACACATGTTATATTATATTAGGGTCATGCAGAGTGAGATGAGATCGCTGTCCCTTTAATACCTCATTCACACCAACGGTGTTTCAGGGCCGGTTCGGAGCTGGAGCTTGAAAAGCACCGGGTTTTCCTGTTCACACCGCAGCGGGGCAGCCTCTTAGCTCCGTTTCAAGCACCAAAAAATTCTCCGGCTAGAGCAAAAGCACCGCATACGTCACGCTTACGTCGAGGCGGGGGTAGGGGCAGGGGCAGGGGCGGGATCAACTCCTGAACAACAACAAAAAGCCTGCGTTTTATCCAGTTTGTACACAACGATGGAGAAACTTAACAAGCAGCAGTGGTCCACTGAAGAGACCAGCTACCTACTGGGAATCTGGTCTTCCGAAGAGGTACAGAGGAAGCTGGAGGGGAGCACGCGGTCCAAAGCAATTCTCCAACAATTGCAGAAAGAGATGGCAACCGCTGGTTTTTACCGTACCGTGGAACAGATTGGCAACAAATTAAAATAAGTCAAGAAGGACTATCGGGACCTTGTCGGTGTGAGCTGTGAGGGGTTTCCGCGCGGTTTGGCTTTATGAAGCAGGCACGCAAACGGTTACGTCATGACGCAAACGATGACGCAATGACGCAGCACCAGTCGGGCTCTGAGCGGTGTGAAAAGAGCCGGAGCTAAACCGAAGAACCGGTTCTGAACCTGAAAAGCTCTAGCACGGAGCTTGAACCGGAGTTGCGTTGGTGTGAATGAGGTATAAGAGAGAGAGAGAGAGGGGTGTGGCGTGTGCATGTGTGCGTGTGGATGGTACAGATGTAGCACCTCATTTCGGACGCCCCTACCCATGTGGGCCCGTGATCGGCACGGGGTGGGCCCTCGCTGAAAGGAAAACCCCCCGCATGACTTGATACGCCCCCTTGATAAATAAATTAAGTTATAATGAAACCAGCTGCAATGGATCATGGATCCACCAGGGGGAGCAGTGATTAAAAAGCTGCCACACTGGAACTCATGTGAAATAAACAGCTGATAGATCTACAGTAGAGGTATCTGATATAGCGGATATTTGTTAAAGTGGACCTATCATGCTATATTTGAATAATATATTGTAGGGCCATACCTATATAAAACATGTCTGTGAAGTTTTTTTTTCAAAATACCAAACAGATCATGCATTTTAGCCATGCCTCATTTCGCTCTATTTGCTCTTTTTTAGCCCTGTTTTTGGAAGGGCTGATTCTGAGAGAAGTCTTCTTCGCTGCTTTTGTGGCAGACTACAGCGCCACCTACAGGCCTGGCATATGTACTACAGCGTCTCCAGCGCTTTCGAGCGGCAATGGCTGTGGCTGTCTCCTCCTGATAGGTGGAGAGTTGCCCATATAGGCGGAGCTCCCCGTTTCTGACGTCAGCACAATTTCAAATCTGTATCAGTCTGTATCAGCTCCGTTGCAGCCCCGTTTTTAGAGATTTGGGTACGGAGGAAAAGAGAGAGGGTTGTGTTTTCTGACACTTGGTGAGTTCCCTGACACATATTCATGTATAAAAGACGTACAAAAGTGCATTTTGCATGATAGGTCCCCTTTAAGATCTATATGTCACGGATAGGATCATATTCTGTGCTAAATAAGAGACATGTAATCATTTACAAAACATCACCATGTTTTTATTTAACAAAGTAATGTTGTTTAATCCACGTTGGCGTACTACAACTATACAAAAACAATCGGTTTGTTTTTTCAACAGGAAATCCAGCATGGCTCAAACAAACGATTTTTAATCATCATCCTCACGATCATTTAATGTATCATATGTTTGCCGAATTGACATGAACGCACTAACAATCATGAATTTGCCGTAGTCAACTTCATTAAAACTTTATTAACGTGCCTAAACTCAGTAATTCACTAAAAAGAGGTTTATTTTTAATGGAGCCTCGTCATCTCCCCACGGGCAAACAAGAATATGTACAGTGTTAATAGTTTACTGTATTATTAGTGTTTAATATCACTGCTATAACAATCACACATTGAGTTCATTGTTGTGCAATGTTAAAATCAGACCGTTGTTTTTTAAAATAGTCTGAATGAAAATGGCAGCTCTCAGGTGAACTCATAATAAACAGCTGATTCCTCACACACACAGTATCATGTTGTTTCTATGCATAAAATAGTGAGAAACATGCCTCTGGTTAATAATTATATAACTTATTTTCTCCATAAAAGCTGGTGGGTTGAAAAAGCAATACGGGAGGTGAGAATAACTATATTGTAGAATACAGAAGAATTGTGATGCCGTGGCTTTATTGAAAACCGACAGCATACGTTACATTTATGGCCCGGGACACACATATTTATTTAGATATGTTTTAAACAAGTTTAAATAAAAGGCTGGAGTGTTTCTTGCTCTGCCAGGTAGGCTACAACAAGTGGGATTTATCTTTTATTACTGAATACTGTAGCATATCGTTTTTTATTCCCACTGTCACGGATATAATCATATTCTGCATTGACAAGAATATTTACTATAATAATATACTATTGTTAATAGTTTACTGTATTATTACTGCTATAACAATCACACATTGAGTTCATTGTTGTGCAATGATAAAATCAGACTGTTGCTTTTTTAAATAGTCTGAATGAAACTCCGCAGCTCTCTCTCAGGTGATCAGCTGTGTGTGACTCTCTTTGTTTACACACCTAATGGCCACTCAGCCACAGCTCTCCCCCCCCCTCCTGTGATCTCCCACCCCCCCTGTGATCTCTCTTCTCCAGCAGTAACGTTTAACTGTAGGTTTGTGTTTGCATATTTATGCTGTCGCAGTTCCTGTTGTTTCTATCGCACATTGCCGGTATGAAAGGGTCTGTGCCGGAAATATCTAACAGTCCACAATCTGAGCCCAATAATCTGTTTAACATTAAAAGAAAATACAAAGGGGCTCCAGACAGTGCACAAGAGTTCTGGACACCACATATGACCACAATAAAGAAAGCATAGACCTGGCAGTTAGAAAAATTAACCAAATCTTCACGAGAACGGCTCATAAATCCCAACTGAAGAAATGCAGCAACAAGCCCCCAAAACGAATCTAACTTTATCTTTATCTAACCAAAACATATGAATCCTAGCTACGCAGACGTACGCCTCCTTTACTGCGGCATTTTCAAACAATACAAACGTACAATCAAGATCAAGAGGGCTCAGTACACATAAAAACAATAATCGAGGAGTCTTTAAACACAAGCAAACAAAAATTGGAAAATTCTAAACAAAAGTAAACACAATGTCCCAGTTTTACAGAATGGAGACATCTGGACCGATCACTTCAAACATCTGTGTGGTAACATTCCATCAATTCTGACTCAGAACAAACACAAATAACTGAAAAGTTCAACAACTTAGAGCTGGTCATCGAGGACTCCCAGAACCCTTTGGACTTTCTAATTACTGAACAGGAACTGGACAAAAAGTTGATTAACCTAAAACCAAAAAAAGCGAGTGGGCTTGACGGCATATTGAACGAGATGCTAAAACACACAAGTAAAAAGATCAGATTGGCTAGACTCAAACTTTTCAATTTGATCCTGATCGTAGGTTACTTTCCTGACAGCTGGAATCGTGGTCTCATAACACCCATTTTTAAAACGGCGATAAATCTGACCCTAATAATTACAGAGGCATTTGTGTGAACAGTAACCTGGGGAAGGGCTTTTGTAGTATTAGAAATTCCCGGCTTATAGACTTCCTTACGAAACGCAATGTCCTGAGCAAAAGCCAAATGGGATTCTTACCAAATCACCGCACATCAGACCACATTTACACCCTACACACCCTAGTGGACAAATATGTTAATCAAAATAAAAGCAAAATATTTGCCTGTTTCATTGATTTCCAAAAAGCATTTGACTCGATTTGGCATGTTGGTCTATTCAACAAACTACTTCAAAGCGGTATAGGGGGAAAAACATTTGACCTAATAAAATCTATGTACACAAACAACATGTGCAGCATCAAGATCGGACACAAGAGAACAACCTTCATTTCTCAAGAACAAGGATGCTGTTTATCACCGGCCCTGTTCAACATCTATATTAAGGAACTGGCCACTATCTTAGAACAGTCCACAGCACCTGGGCTCACTCTTCACAGGGATCAGATTCCTGCTGTATGCAGATGATTTCATCCTGTTAAGCCCGACAAAAGAAGGACTTCAACAGAGTTTAAACATACTCGAATGTTACCGTCAGACCTGGGCCCTGGCAATTAACATAGAAAAGACGATGATATTTCAAAAAAGTTCCAGATGTCAGGCAAACAATTATGACTTTACAATTGGGACAAAGTGTTTAGAATATAAATATTTAGGCCTGAAAATAAGTTCCACTGGAAATTGTAATCAAGCTGTCAATGAACTGAGAGAGAAAGCACGCAGGGCTTGTTATGCAATAAAAAGACATTCACATTCACATTTTAATGTGGCTTAAATTACTTCAATCAGTAATAATCACACAATGTCAAAAATGTGAACCTGTACGGAAACAATTCTTCCAAAACTCAATAGTAAGCATCCTCAAATATTTTAAAAAGAAAATGAAAAACTTAAAAATATTACTCGGGGAAAATTAAAGAGAGCTGCATTCTTGCAGGACAGTTTGTCTCTGCCTGCCACAGTTTGAGGGAATCGGACTGACCTGCTACACCTCACATCTTTTTTTATTTTATTTGTTTTATTAATGTATTATATGAATTGAATGAATTTGTGTTCCTTGTAAAACAAACAAAAAAAATCCTGCTCTTGCTTATGTGAAAAATGTAGCAGTTTATTTATGTGTATGTATTTGTGTATAGATGTTGCAACTATACAGAGCATTAGCATTACTGTATGTAACTATGGTCATGCTAATAAAGCTATAGAATTGAATTGAGAGAGAGAGAGATTTTATCATTGTTCTTCTTTTCTTTAATCATCTTCTTCTTATTTCACCCCATTTTTGGCTCTCAATAACTTCAGCCACAGAAACCATTCAAATATCTTAATATCCAGCCTTTTCAGCACATGATGGGAGACTTTAAATGTTTTCAAAACTTGTTATACTTTATAGAATATTCAGCTTTTTAAACTCTTTTTTTAACATGTAACTCAATGGGAGGAACCTTCAAACTCCTTTACCTACACCGTGTGCAAAATGCTACTCCTTCCACATACTTTCAGCTAGAGACTTTCTAACTTTAAAATCTCACAAGACATTCAGCTATTAAACTTGTTTTCAGACTTTTGATATCTTTTACAGTTTTTAACTTATCAGTTTAAGTTTTGGTACATTTTCTGGCTGTTTTAGATTTTATAATGGCGGTCTATGGGACGGCTAGAGCGCGTGACATCATCACTTAGAGTGTAGATGGTCTTGAAAATCTTCTGAAAAAATATTTCAAAACTGCTCTCAAATCCAAAATATACACTCTATTCAAATAATTTTAAGATTTAAGGAGCAAAATTATTGTGGCTTGCCTCGATGCCTTCATTTTATCAAACTGACCCACCAAGCTTCCCAATAGACGCCCATGTTAAATTTGTCCGGATCTTTCTTCAGACCAGAAATAAGTCAACTTTAGACAAACTGCTGCCACCATTACCTGCTCAAGGTCAGGTAATTGTTTTGATAAGAGCCATAGTTTTTCAACAGGAGGCAAAATTGTCAGATATAATCCTCAATGCATTCTTAATAGGACTCAGTGCTGCAGTTGGAAACTGTAGTGTTGCTGGGCAGATTGGGGCCACACTGAGTCCTGAGTGACATCATCTAATCAGAGCAGACACGCCCACAGACAGACTGGTACACGCACACACAAACACTGGATGTCTATACTACATATGTTGACTGACTGACTGACTGACTTACATAATAAATACATAATAAACACTTACATAATAAATAAGCTCCCATATATTGACATCAGACATCTAATTTTGTTTGTCCCCCTCTCATCCCCCCAGCAACACACCCCTTCAAAATAAAAGCCCTATAGATTTACTGTATCCAAACAAGAAGCTCAGGATAAGGCTTATTTTTCTAGATAAAGCTAGATAGATCTCTTCATTCATCACTCATCTAAACGGGAGTGCAGAGCATCTTAAAGGTCCCATGTCATGGCCATTTCTACTGATCATATTTCCATTGTTGAGGTCTACTAAAATAGATTTATATTGGGCAATGTTCCAAACTCACATTGGTTTCTCATACAGCATCTCTGTATAGTATGTGTATTCACTCTCTGTCCTAAACGGCTTGTTGGAGCTCCTGCCCCCCCCTCCCTGTGAGCCCAGTGGCCGTCTGCGAGACAGCGAGACAAAGCAAAACCCAGCCCGAAACCAGCCCGAGCACACACACACACACACCCGCAGCCTGGCTGGGAGTTTGTGTGTGTGCTCACACACAGACTCACAGCCTCGCCGCGTCCCGCCGTCTCAGGGAGGAGAAATCGGCAGAGCTGCAGCTGAGAAAAGATTGAGTGTGTGTGTGTGTGTGTGTGACGTAACGGCTCCGCGGACGTAACGTAACGGCTCCACGGATTGGTCCATTTGGACCAATGGGTCCATTTGGGTATGGGCACGTCACTGTACCCAGGAAGAAAACAATGGAAAAAGAGAAATCTCCAACGAGGCGTTCTGGGGCAGCATAGACAGGTCTTTTCTGTGTTAAGAGTTTTACTCGCTACAGGGTGTACTTTGAGGGTTTGTGACTTTACATACATAAAAACCTTCATAACACACAGGGGACTGGTAATAACCGGAAAAGCATGACATGGGCCCTTTAATACTCAACACAAGAGTGGAGGAAAAAGGTCAGCTAGTTGAATTTATGAATAACTTGTGATTGACCTAGGGATTAGCCAAAATAAAACATCCTGACCTGTAGGACACGTGTTGGTCCGTCTGGCAGCACCTGGACTGACAGCACACCAGAACCCGGCCTCATCTTCTGGTTGATGAACTGCTGCTCGGGGCCAGGAGCCTGCAGCCCTGAGTCTGGTCCCAGCACCACCTCTGTTCCATCATACAAACCTGACAGCCCACCCTTCACCTGAAGAACAAATCAAACATCAACTAAAATCACAGACATCAGTGTCAGAACTCTGAACCTCAAAGCAAAGAGGAGAGCAATTCATAGACTCAGAATGAGTTATTCTGAGTTTCAGGGACTCTTCAGTGATTTATGCCTTTACTGGGAACTAAGTACTTATTAAAGCTATCATTGCAGTACAGTGAAGGTGCTTTACAATGAGTTAGAGAAGTAACATACTTCAGGAATTTTCATATGTTCACATTGTAATAAATGTAGCGGTGAGCCCAATCATTTTGGGGGACTACGCAGCCCCTACATTGCTTTGTGGGAAAGTGTGCCCCTGGTGTTTTACCCGTGAATCAAAGAGTGGCTCAGTCTGGAGGGACTTGGCCTTGGAACCGAAGGCTCGCTTGTTCACGTCCCGATCGGACAAAAAAAAACGAGCGTGGACTGATAGCTGGAGAGGTGCCAGTTCACCTCCTAAGCAACAGCAAACCCCCAACTGCTACCTGGCGCTGGACCGACTGGCTGCCTCTTCACTCTGTGCTCCTCTCCAGATGCATGTGCATGTGTGCACCTATATACCTGTGTGTATTTGTAATGTGTGTGTATTAAAAAAAAACTGCATGTGTATTTGTACTCCGTGTATAAAACAGTGGAAAACTGAATTTCACCATAGGGGGTTTAATAAAGTTTAATCTTCTTCTTCTTCTATTTTCATGCATCAAAATTCCAAACCAAAGACATATAAACACAGCTTGGTGTTCCCACCTGCACCACCAGCCGGGGAAGGCCGCAGGTCAGCATGCCTGAGCTGAAGAACCAGGTCTGGGTGGTGCTGCGGCGAGAGTCTGGCCTCCTCAGCATCAGCGGCTCGAAACTGGGAGAGAAAAGACAGGATGGGAGTGTTCACTGATTTCCTCACAGTTTATGGTAAATGGTCAATGAGAGACTGCTGTGCTGATCCCACACAGTACACACCTGTTGTCACTAACAGCTGCCAGCCCTGCGATGTCCAGCACCAAAGAGGAGTCCAGGGGGCGGGGCTGTGCAGGCTTGCTCTGCGGGGGGGACGAGCCCTCATGGCACAGCATGCCGGTCCCGTCATCCTCCACAGCTGAGAGCGCTTCCCTGGCTCCTGCACAGCCATCACAGTTACAACAGTTACAACAGTGCTTGTTGTTAAAATCGATACTTTGTGTTACTTTCTTCATGGGCTGCAACTGGGGGGGAACTTGATTACCGGATTCCTCTCACTAATGCTTACCCAGAGCTGCACATGCACAATGACATCACAGCATACACACACTGTGTGTTTATTGGGACTGATCCATGGCAGACAAAAAAAGTGTAACCCTAATCAACCCGGGATCACAACTACATTAGTCTGTGAGTGAATGATTCCTTTGTCACTGCCTTGCTGATCGGCACTTGGATTCTCTGTATTAGTTCTCCCTCTAAACTTGCATGCTGTTTTTCCCCTCACCCTCACCCTAACCCTAGCCTGTGCAGTGTGGGTCACCTGACATGAAAACAGTACCTTCTTTTTCAGGATGACCCTTTGAGTCTTAGTGTCCACGTCGAGGACCAGTTCAGCACAGCTCACCAGACGCTTCTTCCCAACAGGCCTCTTCTCCACTTTCCTGCAACAACAAGATGATGCCTTTAACGTTTTAATATAGAGAAACATAAAAAGATATCGTGATGTCATTAGTCAGTCAGGTCATACGGTGAGAAGGTGTGCGTGGCAGCGATGTAGATGAAGTTCTCGTAGTAAAGCTTGTTGTACTCTCTGAAGAAGTTCATGTCTGCAGTGACCTCTGAGGATCCCGCCCCCTTCACGGTCAGAGTGAGGTAGGGGGGCAGGGTGGGCTCGTCACAGGCGTAGTCCAGCACGCAGTCCGCCTTCACCTCAGTGTGCAGGCGGACATCCGCCACACCATGCTGCCAGCACTGGATTGGAACCTGAAGGGATGAAACAACGAAATCTGTTCAATTTACTTATTAAAAAGGGGATAACCCAATAACCACTTCCAAGATGTTTAATTCCTGGAATCGCATGCCTCTAACAATCAATTAATTGTATGTCCTACTGACTTTTGCATGTGTAAAGCTGCATAAACACCATGTTTATCATGTTTCAATTTGTTTGGGACCAGAGGCATGCGGGAGACAAAAAAACACTCAAGCATGTGACGCTGCTAAACCTGGAGGCCCCTTGTTTGTTACTTAATAATGAAACATAAAAAAATTGGTCCTAAAATGGTCAGGATTAGAGCTCGTAGAGTTCATGCTAGTTAAGCTGTCTGCACAATGGCTTACTTCAGAGATGTTGTCGATGCGGAAAGGTGGAGGCAGCTGGTCCGTGTCAGAGAAGGAGATCTGGTACGTGGCCCCCTTCAGGGTGATCTCTGTCCGCAGGAAGAAACAGCTTCCCAGTGTGTCCCTGTTCAAAACAACATCCACTTCAAATTCTTCATTTCAATTTCCACACAACCTGAGATGGTGGAATATATATATATTTGTATTGAATCTGTGTGTTCTGGAGAGTGTATATGTAGCTCACCTCATGTTGACGTGAAAGGACTTTGGTTTGTTGACCTCGAAGCCTCCTGACCAGGTGCAGTTGGGGGTGTCCATGAGGCGCACACACAGCAGCTGGTCGTAGTCATTGCGTGGCCAGTGGAAGACAACGCTGGAGCCCGGCAGGGTGGAGATGTAACCCTCTGGGTTAACCGTACCCTAAAACAAAAGTATTCTTCAATGACTCCTGTCATACTGGACCTACTGTCCCCCTTGTAGGAGAAACTGGAGGAAGGCATGGGCTGTGTATAACAGTTGGATGAAGCCACCATGACTTCACCTATCGCTTTGTGGATTTCTTTAACTTTCTGCATTTTGGCAGTGGCCGTCTTGTATTTTTACAACAAGAAGTGTATCTCACTCTCGCTCACTCACTGTGTGAGGTGTGAGCATTTACCACTAAGCTACCTGAACCTTCTTTCTGGATTTATTCCTCACCTTTCCTCTTGCAAACTCTCTCTGAGCGAAGGCCAGTTTGTGTGTAGAGCGGTTGTCCAGGAGGTAGCGCGGGGCAAAAGTCACTATGTGTGTGTCCCTGTAGCGTCCTTTTCCTTTCCGCACACTGATGCCTGTGTGGATCAGACAGGGAACATTGAATGCCCGACAGACATTTGTATTGCTCATGTGACAACTGAGACATTTGGTAATATACAAACTTGCCTATGTTATAGATGAGGCCAGGCCTGTTCCCGTGCTGGATGACCTTTACTGCCCTGACTCCACTGCCTCCGTCCAGGGAGAAGCCCTGGCACCAGCCTGGAACTCCGTCTGGGTGGATCCCTTTACCGATCCGCATTGTGCACCTGTGATCAAGATAGACGGGGAGACTGGA
Source organism: Dissostichus eleginoides (assembly GCA_031216635.1). Taxonomy (NCBI): domain Eukaryota; kingdom Metazoa; phylum Chordata; class Actinopteri; order Perciformes; family Nototheniidae; genus Dissostichus; species Dissostichus eleginoides. The sequence continues at coordinate 37,135,408 of CM062267.1, forward strand.
ATTACTGCCTGGTGGTTATAATGTATGTCTCCGCAGGTCACTCCAGTTTACTTCCATTGTCATCACATATTTTATCCTATCAATATATCTGTGTAAATTGTAAATCATTTGAATATGAATTCTTGAGTTATTGTTAAAACACATGTTTTGTGAGGTCACAGTGAAATTCATGACTCATTCATCTTCAGTCAAATTGGATGTTGCTCCTTGAGAAATTGCCTTTATAGGAAGTGGGCCTGACAACCTGAAACATACAGTACTGCCTCTGGCCACTGAACCGTACAAACAAAATGTAGGGATGTAAGGAGAATTTAGAGCAGCTCATCCAACTATCACTAAGTTAGGGATTCTCTCAGTGCACATGCCGAAGGACGTCTGTCACTACCTCAGGCAGCAGGCAGTTCAGACCCTGTGCTCAGCCCTGTCTCTGACACACACTTACATCGCAGGCTGCTCCTTGTCAGTATAGCAGAACAGCAGTGGGCTGAGGCTCCGGGCCAGCTCGTGCTCCTCAAACTGGCCTGCAGCATCAGCTTTGCCGTTGTCCTGACGGAAAATTAACGGCAGGCCTAAGGAAGGAAAACAGTTTTAGGGAATGATAACAGAGACGCTTGTTCTTTAAGCAATGGCTGGTTTGTTTTGTAAAATGTAAAACTGTAGTTTATATTGGTAATGAAACATTACCAGTCTTGTTGATAAGCCAGTAGGGGGCAGAGATCAGGATCTTCAGAGCCCCCTGTGCTCGCAGGATGATGCGGATGGTGAGGCAGAGCAGATGTTTGTTGGTGTCATACAGCCTCATGCGCACCACATAGTTCTGAGTGCCAGGGGGAATGAGCAGCTCTTTGCACACAGGGAAGCTCTCCAGCAGGACTCCTGAAGGACAGACATGAACAGCAGTGTTCAACAGAGTGAAAGAGTGAAAAGGTATATGTGACCTGCTCTATCGAAATCAGTCGCATTGACCCGAAGACACATTTTGAGTTGTATACACTGTTGGAAAGAGGAGATTCCTAGCTTTCTAATGATATCAGGATTGTTGTTGTACTCCAAATATTAAGCAAAATATGTCACATTATATAATGACTGTCACAGAGTCATCGTTTGGAGAAAAAGGCCTTCAAAAAACATTGTTGTTTTTGAAACAAGTTTAATATTCTGAAAGCCAAGACTTTGTTTAATTGAAATCAGATGAAAACAAACTGTAACGGACCCTGCCGTGTTATCTATGATTACTATACGCCTTACATTCATAATTTCAGCCGGAGGGAGGGGGCTGCGCTGCGGAAGAGCACTGTGCCTGTCTTCTTCCCTTTACAAGCTTCAAAAATGTATTTATCGTGATATTTTGGCAATAAAAGTGTCATATTCTGAAAGCCAAGACTTTGTTTATTTAAAATCAAACAAAACACCCGAACCCTGAAAACTATTTTTTTACACAAATCCACGTTTATTTTGAAATGAGCCGTTGCGACTTCCGACTGATTTCGATAAAGCGGGTCACATATTTGCAATATATATATATACATACACCGCTTTATAATAAAAAAAAATACTGGCCGCTAACTCTTAGCCGATTCAAATACTGAGATAAATCTAGATGTGTATTTTAGTAAACAGTAATTTGTGTTTTTTTCCATTTCTATCTTTAATATTTTATGCATGCCTCTTAATTAATATTTTGCTATTTTTGGCTCTTCACTTTTGCTGTAACAATGTCAATTTCCCCTCTGTGGGACAAATAAAGGTATTATGATTCTAAAGGAGGCAAAAACAGCCAGTGACTGACTACAGGGCGGGCGCTGACCTAGCTCCATGTTCTGAGAGGTGTCGGCAGGGTGAAGCACTGCCTCTTTCCCCGGCTTCAGGGAGCCTCTGATGGATGTTCCCTTGATGAAGTAGTTGAGGTCACAGGGCAACAGGTTGGCCAGCACCATGGTGGGCAGCAGGTAGATGGTGTGGCCTGGCTGTCGATAGATCTCCTTTGCACTGCCAGCAACCCTCTTGGCCGGCTGCTGCTCCGGATAGTTCTCCTTTTTGATGACCACACAAAATCTGCGAGATGCAGAGAAATTAGGCAAACAGTGCCATGTAAAAGGAAGAAAAAACCAGAGAACAACATCTGTGACTGACTGTACACACCTGAAGTCACGCTTGAGGCTGTCGTCAAAGTCTGCTGACTGACAGTCCCTCTTACTGCTGCTGATCTCCCCGGGCCGCTCCACGCTGGTCCAGTGGATGGGAACCTTACAGAAGAACACGCCCAGGCCTTTGGGCCGGGCCTGCAGACGCCAGGTCGTGAGGTGGAGGGGCACCGCCAATGCCTGGCTGGGGAGGATAGGAGGCAGCACCACTGGCTCTGGAAACACAGGGACACAGCTGGTTGCATTAATGTGACCCACATGGTAAAAACATGAATTTGCAAGATTAACAAGAAAAAGTAAAAAAGCAAATAAAGAACTCTGTGTGATAAAGTGCAATAAAGTGCCCTAGTTGTGAATGATAAAAGAGAGAGTTTTACTGTCAGGAGCAGAAGGGCTGTCCAGGCGGACTTCCATAGGAACATCCAGCCGGTTCTTCACCATGAGGGACGAGCGGACAGTGATCACCTTCCTGGCACTGCCCTCCATGGTGATGGAGAACACCACTCTGACTGGAGGCAGGGCAGAGAACTGGGGGATGGGGGGTCACACAGATAAAGTCACTGTCAGGGTTAAATTCATACGGAGCTTCAGTGGGGATCCAACTAAGAAGCCATCTTACACTCAACCAGGCGTCTGCATGAGTTATTATTATTACGGGGGACATTCTGTTTTCATTAATTTGACTAATATCAATGTGATGGTAATAAGTGCTCAGGTATTAGGTAATAAGCTCCTTAAGCTGCTTAATAACATTGTTATTGTTAGTTATTTTTTACTGTATAAGTGTTAGTAACGGCCCGTCCACACAGCGGCGTGCGTTGAAGCTTCAACGCTTCTGCCCATTCACTTTGAATGGGGTGACGTCACGCTTGCCGAACTGCATTGTGGGAGCGAAGCGTAGCTTTGCTCGCGTTGCTCGCTGCAACAGTTGAGCAATGTTCAACTTTTTAAGCTTCGGCGGAAGCGTCAGCCAATCGAATCATATGCCAGTACAAGCTCTAGCCAATCAAACCGCGTGCTTGTGTGTCCGGGGCGGGAGATTCATGTGATTGGTTGTTGGTCGAGTTTCAGCCCCCCCGCCGGCAAGCTTCAACGCACGCCGCTGCCTGGACTGGCCGTAACAGTCTTATAAACAGTGTTTGGGTAGATTTAAAGCATTGATAAGCATATATAATCCTTGAATTCTAATAAATTAAAAAGCATTACATTACATTGTTGATCAACAAACTTACCTTTTTTATTCGCTCAGTCACCTTTACTAAGCTGTTTGTTTCTTTATTCAGATTATAGGAGTTTTTTGGTTTGATGGTGTAAAGTGAGCATCACAGCTGCTTACAGATTAGTGTAAATGGTATTTTTCTTTTTGAACCAAACGTACTCAGCACGACAGGGTCAACAATGCTCTCTCAGAGCCCCGGACAGTCAGTACGGGAGCCCCTCAACGACTGCACTAGAATCCACCCCAAGAACCATATAATTAAATGCTCCGATGATACAGCCATCCTTGGCTTAATGCACAAAGGCTTACCACTCTGAATAGAGAGATTTGTGCAATGGTGTGATTTTAACCATCTTGTGCTGAATGTGAAGAAGACTGAGGAGATGGAGTGGGACCCAAAGGCAGTGGATGAACTTAGGCCGGTGGTTATCCACAATGAACCCATAGCTCAGGACCGCTCCTATAAGTACCTTGGTGTTCATATAGATAGTACACTCAGCTGGAGGGTCCATGTAGAGGGTCTGTGCTCTAGACTTCAACAGCGGTTGTATTTTGCGTACACTCAGGGCTTACGGAGTCGAGCAGAAGTTCATGTTATTGTTTTATCATGCAGTGTTGGAGAGCACCATAAGATATGGTATCATGAGCAGTCCATTATTGGACAGGCACAACAAATCGTGTCTGATCCCCCCCCACATTCTCCACCCAGAATTCCAGCTCCTTCCTTCTGGTAGAAGATGCAGGGTTCCCAAGAGTAGGCTGAACCTCTATAAGCAGTCATTCCTGCCTCTGTCCATTAAGCTGCTCAACACTCACATGTGATGTAATACTCATGTTGGCCATGAGGGTTGTGCAATAGGTCGCCTGCGTCAGTAGGTGCGTCTGTGTATTGTGTATCTGAAAACGGTGTATGAGTGATGATATGTGTATGTATTTTAATGTTTACTATGTTTGTATATGTACATGTATGTGGAACTACAGGACGGAGTCCAGAACACATTTCCTACGGGAACAATAATGTATATCGAATAGTATTGTACTGTGCTTGTATAAAAAAAAAGTAGTGTGACTCACATAAACATGCGGGTGGATGATGTTGGTTCTGCTAATAGGACTGCCAACCTGTGAAACAGTAGAGGAGAAACACATCAAACTCCACGGCAATTTGTCATTAACGCTAAAGGTGAAAAACTGTTTCTGACTGGTGCTCACAGTGTTGGAGGAGCTGTTTCTGTCCGGAGCTGCATAACGGAAGAACACGCCCACTTTGTCCACGGACACCGGCTTCACCTGCTCCCACCCACAAACCCGCACCAGCAGCTGGTGAAGCTTCAGCTCATGAGTTTGTCTGCAGAGGGCATAATCACATTTTCACTCACTCATTAATACTAGATACAGTTTTATATGAAAAGGGTAGCAAGCCAAAGCACAGCATAGCACGGAACAACAATTACACCTAACATCAACCCATCATTCAGGGTCTATGCAGTGTTTAAGTGTCATTACTCTAACAGGTAACATCTACACACATGTACAGAGGATAACATCTTACACACACATAATTACATAAATCATTTATTTTCATAACCTGGGATTAATTTAAGCAGTCATATTGACTTTGATAACATGAAAGTCAAAGAGAAGTCTGAAAGCATAAAGAAACTTTATACCAAAGTGTGACAGCATGCACATTCTTGATGCATACCATCAATTCATAGCAACATTTCAGACAGCCTGTCAAGACAGTTGTTCTGACTTGAATGTCCAAACCAATCAATAGTTTGATAAAAAAGTTCATGTTTAGTTAATAAAATGTACTGTGAATCAGAGGTGTACCTGTGGCGGAGTTTCTCGCGGGCTTCGAACTCAAAGGGGACCTCCTCCCCAGGCAGCACCTCCCTCCACTGGCTCACATTGTGGGTGTCATCAGTTCCCGGGCCGTGAATGTCTGAGATGGAGTCTGCACTGCTGCTGTGAGACAGCGCCACCCTGTAGAACATGTGGAGAGCTTTACAAGGAGACATTGTTCTGAGATCCACCCTGAAGTTGAAACTGTGTGCTGTGGAGAACCCTGTCACTTACACAATGTAAACATTAATAATTACCCTAACAATATGATGTCATATTTGGCTTCATATTGTCACAAATGTGACATTATGTTAATTTTCCTATGTTACCAAATTTGCTATGCACATTTAGTATCAACAAGGTTTCCTTTTCTTATAATTGTGATTTATGGTATAAGAATATTTTAGATCAGGGGTGTCAAACTCATTTTAGTGCAGGTTCCACATACAGTCAAATCTGATCTCAAGTGGGCCAGACCAGTAAAATCATAGCAAAATAACCCATAAATAACCACAATAATCCAAATTGTTCCCTTTGTTTTGAGGCAAAAAATGACATTCTGGAAATGTTCACATTTAATGAACTATCTTTTTACAAATTGAATTATTTAACATTAATTTCCACATCTGTGTAATCCTTAACCACCGGAACTGAAACGCTACACCATACAAACTAAAGTAGGATCTAATAAAGAAGAAGGTTATCCCCCTCGTACATGTACAACATTTATACATACAAATACATACAATTTGTGAAAATTGCAGTTAAGGTCTTCTCTACAATTTTTTCGTAAATTTCATTACGCAGGCCGGTTTGGACCCTCTGGCGGGCCGGTTTTTGCCCACGGGCCGTTTGTTTGACACACCTGTTCTAGACAGAAGCACCCAGGTCCAAGTGAGTGCACCTTGAGTTTGATCCTGGGATACTTGTTCTGATCTGCTGAGCATTCTCTATGTCCAGTTATTAGCACGTGGAGATGGTTATGGCTGCTCATACCTTGTAGGAGTGGTAGTCAGAGTGGCGAACCACATGGTACATCCCGTGTGGTTTCGCAGAGCGTAGGGCACAAACGGCTGCCTCCTCTTGGACAGCTTCACATCAGCTGAAAGACAAAAGAAACCCATCAGCCTGGGTCAGGATTCAGTGCTGACTGAAGAAGAGTATGGTCGACGCCAACAGCCATGCACAACTCTTCTTTAACTGTGAGATCAAGCAGACAAGACACAGGTGCATTGGAGTGCTTCCCTTTAAGGGCTCTCCACTTATTTTACACATAGGTATCAACTGAGGGTGCATTACACTAAGGATTAAACATCATCCTTCAAAAGGTATTGATTTATCAAAAGTAACATAACAATGTGCGACATGAAAGAAATGCCACTATCGTCAGATAATACGATAATCAAATGTACCAAAGCATTGTTCTCTACTACATCATAGACAATGCAACAATCTATAGAAATCAAACAAACTGATGCGCCCTAATGCAAAGTACATTTTCAAAATGGATCACAAGCTTAGGCCATGCAGCGGAAAGCAAATGACAAGCAAGTCATGCTGTTCTGGCAAAACACAAACAGAGGCCTATAAATTGTCTGAAGAGGAGGAGAGATGAGGCAGGCTATAATCTGAATATATATTGCTCCACTGCTGAGACCTGGCTCCAGCCTGCCTCCCGACCCAGCTGCTGCTGTGGATGGTTGGAGCGCAGGACAGAAGCAAGGCTCCAGAGAGACAGGAGGAGGAACACTGTGTGTACATCACAAACGTTTAAGTGGAGGGCCAGTGTTTCCCTGGTGTTGGATTTTTAAAGAGGCCAGCCGAATGATCTGCCCAGAGAACTCATGGAACAATCGGCTTCAGGAATGCTACTGTTTAAGTTCTCTTCTGCTTTTCCATGGTTTACTCATGGATTTCCTTTAGCAACCCTGTGTGAAGAACAACAATAAATGGTCTTTCAATCCTTGAATATTGTTTAGACTAATGAGTAATTACTACCGTAACCATCAGCACCACTGAGTATACAGTCAAACAGCTGTGATGTGTAGCGGCAGCCACACACTGCTGAATAGAGTGTCCTCTACTTGGGGGCGGGGAGAGAGTCATGCCCCTTTCACACCAACGCGGTTCCCGTTCTAGTACCGTGCTAGAGCTTTTCTGGTTCGGAACCAGTTTTTCTTTTCAGCCCCCGTTTTGTTCACACCGCCCAGAGCCCGACTGGTGCTGCCGCTGCTGCGTCATGACGTCACTGATTTTCTCCCCAACGGCGTTCACTACAACAACAATGGGGGACTGTGTCGGGTCGATGATCGTGTTGCTTTTAATCATACGAAGCCAGATTAAATTAAATAACGACTTCTCCAACCTTATACTTTTCTCCAGAGTGCCGTGGTTCATTGTTTATTAATGTGTTACAGCGGCATTTACCGACCGCTTCAGTGCTGCTCGTCCACCGGAGTTTATTCTCCCGTTAGCTCCGGGTTAGCTCACACGGCAGCGGCCGCTGTAAAGTATTCACTGTCTGACTGTCACACAAGCAGCTGATACATATCCCCACTTCCCCATAAGTGAATGTGTGTCAGTTTGAATTGACGCTGTTTGGCGTCACAACGCTGTTATGAAAGTTTCTCTGGTATAAAATGGGTGATGTTAGCATAGCAACAGAAGCTAAAATGAATATCTTGACTACTTGTTGTTGCTATCCTATTGTGGCATAAACCGTTTTCTACAGGCACATTTTACCGGCGTATTTTTCATTATGATTCTACTTGTGATAGTTGGACATGACAACCTGTGCAGCCCCTGTATTGATTCCATCCGATAGCTGCTATAATACAAAACAAAACGTCTGCCTGCTCTCCACAATGATCAGTAACAGCGAACGGAATCACACGAAGCCTGGTTAGTGTTGCCTGACTTTATAAAGTGTGTTTTTTTTTTTGTATAAGTGTGTGGTTGCGTTCTAGTCACTGCTCAGCGCTACTGCTTGTTACAACTTTTATTTGCCGTACTCGCCTTTAACTGTTAGCTCAGGTTAATCTCCGACGTAAGCGTGACGTATGAGGTTCTTGCTTCTAGACCGACAATTTTTTGGTGCTTGAACGGACTGGATTCCGGAGCTTAGAGGCGGCTCCGCTGCACTGTGAACAGGAAAAACCGGTGCTTTTCAGGCTCTAGCTCCGAACCGGCCCTGGAACCGCGTTGGGGTGAAAGCCCCATAAGAGAGAGTAAAACCTTGCCAGTTACTCTCTCTTACGTGTGAGACATATGAATATGTAGTGGAGACGTATGAATATGTAGTGGGATTTTCGGCTAGATATAGAATCAATTCCAGGGTCGCTGTGAACTGTTAGTGCCGTGTTATGCATGCCCACTGCACCTCGCGGGAGCGCACACAGCGTAAAGCAAAAACTCGCAGACATTTCAATGATTTGTACGGCAAAGTTAGGTTTGGAAACTGTATCATTTTCTTTTTGGCGGGCATGCATAACACGGCATAACACCGGAGCCTTGCTGCGGGGAAACTTTGGCGCTGTTCCGAGTTTATTCTAATCTGTCAAAATGACGGACTGCTTTCAGATTTTTCTGTCGTTGTTAAAAAAAATCCGTCATAGACGGAAAATATTCGGTTAATGCGACCTCTGGTTCTGACATATACTGTTGATTCAATGGAACCATTGGTACTTAAAAACACATTTTAAATCATAATTTGCTTTCTTTCAATTTGAGGCATTTGTGTTTGACTGATGTAAAACAATTTGCATTATATGCAAAGATAATGCCCTGGCTTATTTCTATGTTTTACACTGGTTAAGGCACTGGAAAATAATCCAAAATTACAGACAATATTCCCGCTCATTCTATCTTTTGATTTGGTAAATTGCCGATAACCTGTGTTCACTTAGAGGCTGAAACATATAATAAAACTTTCCTTTGTAGGACCATTTTTTTTAAACCTATAAATGGCCACAGTTCAGACGGCGGGAAACAAGGGAGGAGAGCAACATAGGTCCAGGTGGGACTCCAAATGGAAAGCTATTTCATATTATAATGATCAACGTTTTTTTGGTATATCAATATATCATGTAAATATTCCTCTATATTTTAATGTTATAATAGGTTTTTTTAATAGTTTTTTATAATGTAATTCTGATTTCTGAATTTTCTGTAGTGCATGGTCCTGTCCTAACTTCTAAACCCACTTCTAAACCCCAGGGTCTTCACATTCGACAGCATTTGCTGTCAGGAAACATTTGACTCCTTTTGATCGATCCACACTACAGATCTGTATTGCCTCATGTCACAGCAGCCATGGGGAAGAACTGATGATGTCTGGATGAGAGCTTTGACAGTGAATGTGCTGCTGCCCGAGGCTAAACTCTGAACTGTACCTCTGGAGAGAATCTGCTGCTCGAGGCAGGTCAGGGTGGCTGTGCTCCTAGTTCTAAGGTGAGCAAGAGGAGCACCTGATAGCAGAGAGAGAGAGTTACTGCACAACACACACATGCAGGGACACACATATCATCCCCATTCTGGAGCTGCAAATCAAGGTTCAGGTTTAAAAATAGTGCCATTCATGCTTCACCTCTTTTCTATTATCAATTGTGTGTTCAGCATTAGGGCTGCCCCCTATTATTCGACTAATCACTAGTCGACTAATAAAGTCTTAATCGAGCAATTTTTCATTAGTCTAAAAAATAATAATAATATAAAAAATAATCTATATATATATATAAATATAAAAAAATAAATAAAATAAAAAGAAGCTCCATCCATGCGCTGCTTGTGCTATGACGCGTCAGCCGGAAACCCCCTCAGACTTCATTCAGAGCGGAGCCTGGTCATTAAGCTAATTTGGTCGGGCAGGAAATGCAAAGTGTGGATCCTTCTGAGCGAGTAAAGGACGAGCAAACTACGATGGCAAAAAGTCTCCTCCCTATCCACGCCATCAGAGCACAGCTTCCTGAACGCCGGCTTCATAACAAAACACGGAGCTTAATTATCCGACAACGTGTGTTACTTTCTCAGACTCAGAGGAACAGCAGCAGTGAGTCAGGCAGTAGCCTAGCTTTGTATCAACATATATAGACCTATAATATATAATCATTCTGACCTCAGAAAACGATAAAGCTTTCATTTCATGATGAGGGCGTAATGCGGAGGGATTTTTGCCAACGCTCGTATTTTCAGTGTTTCCGTTTCCTCTGTAGTATTTATTGGGTTGTTAAATTCAGATATGAATAATAGAAACTTAAACCAACTGTTCCGTGTGTGTCCTCGCTGCTTTGTCACACACACACAACAAGAATCCTTACCAGAGCTTCTGCTGTTTATACCGCTGCGTCGTGCGCTGTGACTCATGTCACTCTCATGACTCTCTACATTTCTTTTATATTTCAAAGGTTCATTATTACAGTTTTATTTTATGTTATGTGAAGCACAACGTACCATGCTGTTATAATAACGCTCTTTATCAGCCTTTGAAACTGAAACCATTTTGGGAAAAAGAAAAAGAATTAAAAAATATATATATTTATAATCATAATGTATCATAAACGTGCGACGATTATTCGACTAATCGCCTTAATTGACGATTATTGGTCGACTAGAAACAGTCGAGGGCAGCCCTATCTAGCATAGCAACCAACATCACAAGTCCATTCAGTTACTCAACTCAATAGGCTTGTTTGAGACGAGCTGCGGCTCGCCTCGATAGGAGACGAGAATAGCCGATTGCAGCCTGGGGAGGTCTCAAAAAGCTCGCATGAAGTCGGACAGCTCGGAGTCGGCTTGACTCAGTTTGCATTTATAAAGAATGCACAAATGTGTATAATCGTTCATGTCAGATATGTACTAAGTAAATACATTTGTTCCTGCTCAAGATTAGATTCAACTTTATTGTTATTGCACAGATTACAGGTACTGAGACAACGAAATGCAGTTTAGCTTCTAACCAGGAGTGCAACAAGCAGTAAAGGGAAAAGTAATGTACACAATCTACAGAATCAAATATAGAATGAATTGAATGATGAATAAACAGTGAGGGGTATGAATACACTAGATATACACAGTAGCCTATGAGCAGTATGAACAGTGTGTATGAATATGCTAAGATATATAAAGTATGAAAACGGTAAGCAGTGCAAGTATAGTATAACATATATAGATATTAATTTCATGATGATAAACATTGTGGAACAATGATGAAAAATGTGAATGGAAGTGGCGACGTAAAACTGAATCAAAACAACAAAAAACTTTTGCGGAGCCAATGGAGAGTTTCATCACCAGCACGGGGTAAAGACCACCAATGAGCGCTCAGCTCGATATACCAGCGAGTCGTTTCCCATCAAGCATTTCGCTTCTGCAGCTCGTGGAGAGAAACTGCGCCGCCGGCGTCTTTGTCCCGCAAGATTTCAATGTCTCATGCAGTCGAGCCTCCAGAGCAAGTCGGACAAAATTACTAACCATCATGCAACGCACTAGCAAGACAACGGTCACAATTGCGCAGGTCTGCGTTGGTCTCGCTCATCTCAAACGAGCCTAGTAACTTTGCTGATGTCATGTCAGGTCATGTGATTACTTTGATTGATGCTACTTATGTCATTAGCATTTATTACCTAATATTGAAATAAACACAATGATGGAGCAAAGCAGCTCAAACATCTTCTGCTTGCAATTTCTGAGAAAATAGGAACTGATAAATCAAGGTTCTCAGGACCCACAGTCACAACAAAGGCCATCGGATGTTAGACTGGACGCTTTGAGCATATCTGCTGTTCATGTTTTTCTCCATTATCAACAAATCCCCTGACCAATTCAAAACCAGCACTGTTTGATATGTCTGTCTTTCAGTACTCATTCTGAGGCTCAGATCCAAGTGGGCTCCAACTGAAGAAGTACATCTTTAAACACACCTCACCAATAAATAGTTATTGTTTTAACAAATGTTACTCAAACTACAAACCTAAGGATTATTTGTGGCAACAGAGTGGTTTGTGGGGGATTAAGTCAAAAATAAAGTAGAGTGTGTGTGTTTATGGTGATGAAGGAACGTGTCACCAGTAGGGCTGTGCATCTTCACTGGTCTCACGATTCGATTACGATTATCCTGTCACCGATTCGATTCGATATCCCGATGCATCACGATTCATACCAAGCGTTGCATCATCAATTTTCTATATTACTGCACATGGCTTCTTTTTCATCAATGAATACATGCAGTAAGATAAATATGAACTCTCTTTTTATTATTTAGAAAGTGCTTCAGAATTCAATAACATAAATGTCTTGACATGAAATTATAAATCATAATAAATCAACTGTATAGGTCTAGCCTCCCTATATCTGTGTGTGAAGTTGTTCCATCCTCAAAAACAAAACACTAATACTTCTGCAGTCTAGCTGCAGCTTCTAGCAACGGTCTTCTGTTAAAAAAAGGACACTGAAGGTCCTGAATGTGGCGTCACACACATGACTTGAGTCTGAACACAGCAGACAACAGGAGTATTTACAACAGCATATAAAACTAAAATAGTGCATGTGGGTGCAAACTCACATTCTCTGTCTTACTGTTACATAAATCCCATGAATGTATGAGATTAAGTTAGCTTCATCATATCTCAATCAGTGATTAAGTGAATAATAACGTTTCTATCAGGTTACTATCAGCCTGTCACTCATTATTTTCAGGGAGGAGGCGGGGTTTGGAGGAACAGAGGAGACGGTGATCGCGGAAGCTTTCCTCCTGCCTTCACAAACTTTACACACGTATATATCGTCTGAAAATAGCAAGAGGACATTCATACTCTGCAATCCAAGACTTGATTAAATCCACCAAAAACCTGACATGATGATAACGCGAGTGTTTTTTCAAAACATAAATCCCTGTGTGTCTGAGCCGCAGCGACACAGCCTGATTCAGAGCGGGTCCTTCTGCTGTTGGTTCTGGACTTGTGTTCTTGTGTTGGTGGATAAAGCAGACTGCTCCGTGTTTGGAGTCGCTGTGCCGCTGTCACGTCTGTTCCCTGATCTCTGCGACACCGACTTGATATTCAAGTGACAGAAAAAAAAACTTTATTGTAAAGCCGCGGCCGGAAAATCAGGAAGCAACGTTACTACGCTATAATCGATTATGTTCTGTCACTGCATCGATGCATAATCATCCACGGCCGCATCGCGATGCAACGTAGAAACGATTAATTTCAACACCCCAGTCACCAGGGGGCTTACTGATGTACTTTAACAATATTAAAGCTCTGTGGCACAGCAGTAGAACACACATCAGGCTTTGATACACACACAGGCCACTTTGCTACCCTGTCACCGTCTCTTCATAAATAATATATCTATAAAGAGACAGTTTTTTATAAATAGCCATCAATGAAATCGGCTCAAATCAGAGTATTTTTGTGAAGAAGTTCTTTAATTTGCAGTGATTTTCTTGGCACTACAGTGTGTAGCTAGTACTCACTCTGTACAAAGCTAGGTGGGTCGACTGAGGAGCCCATCCAGGGCAGGGGGGGTGAAGACTGGGGGGTCTGTCCCTCCTCCTTACAGTAGTCAGCTATCCATGAGCTTTTGGTGGTGTTATATTGTTCTGAAAAGACAAACAAATCTTAATCATCAGAACCCCAAAACACGGTTTTCAGTCGTGCAGCCAGTTGTGCAGCCAGCTGTGAGCCAGCTGTGCAAGGTGTACAGAACCATGTTTCAGCTTTTACTCACCCAACAGGACAGAAGAGATGTTGACGTCCAGTCTCTGCTTGGCTCGAATTCCCATCTTAAAACGTGGAGGGTGGATACGGCCAGCGGCCTGCTGCTGCCAGGAGAGGAAGCAGGGCCAGGGCTCGATGAAGGGCTCCCAGCCTGACACGAATGAATGAAAAAACACACACACCCACACCCACCCACACCCACACCCACACCCACCCACACCCACACCCACACCCACACCCACCCACACACACACACACACACACACACACACACACATTACTAATCTAAGAATGTTAACATGTTCATCCCCTGTACAATGTGCTTTGTGGGGAGGAGTTTCCCCTTTGACCTGTGTGGCCCATGCGCAGTATGGTGGAGTCTGTGGAAGTTGTGGAGGATGTCGTTCAATTATGTGCGAGCTCAATAAAGCAGTAAAAGTATATAAACGTTGTGTTTATTCGATTTAACAGTGAATTCCAAAGAGATCAGTGGACCTTATGTTTACCACCCTACAGCTTTGAACTGAGATATGCTCTCTAATTCACTTCTAACATTTCCAATCTATGATTCCAATGCAGTTTGCTTATTGCTCATACATGTCATAATACTGTTACCTGGTTTAATCCCTCACTTTAATACACTGCCATTGAAATGGATGTCAACGCTCAATTTTTTTGGTTCGACAGAATTGAACATACGAGGAGATGAGCTCTATAAGATGTGTTAAACATATCATGAAACAAAAAAAACGAACGCAAAGTAAATGTTATTACCTGACAATTCTCTGTTGAAGTAGTCTCCTGACAGAGTGAAGCTGGCGTTTCCTTCCTGAGTGGAACCAATGCGCTGCAGCACATAGAGCCCTGCAATAGAGAAAGACGAAACTTCATGTATACAATCATTTATTATCTACTAAATTATTTAATTTAGATAATAACAATCACGGTGTTCTGTGTGTCTTGTGGTGACTTTTAGCTAGTTTCTAAGGTCACCTATAATGCAAAATGCACTTTTTATTTCTTTTATACATAAGTATGTGTCCCCAGTGTGTAAGGAGACAATACAAAAAATAGAAAATACAACCCTCTCTCTTTTCCTCCTTACCCACATCTCTAAAAACGGGGGTACAACGGAGCTGATCCAGATTTGCTAATAAAATGTGGGCTGGCTTTACATTTAACTCCTGGCAACGTCCCGCCCACTTCCCAACCTATCGTCCCCATATACAGTCGCTAGCTGAATCCCCTCGCTCAGCTGTGTGTCTGTGTATTCAGCAGGATGTCTACAGGAGGGACTTAGAACAGTGCCATTGTATTATATATATATATATACATATACAACAACTTTACTCTATCAGTAAACACTGAATAAAGAACATGTCAAGCTATGTGCTGTATCAGAAACAATGTGTGACGTGTTTTGGAAGTAATATGGTCTGTGTTTACATTAGCAAGCATCGCTAACACTCAGAGCTAACGCTGTACTGGAGAGAGTATGTGTAAAGAAGACGGATATAAAAAGGTACTGTCCTTGTGGTAAACCCGCGAGAGAGAAAGCGTTTGAGCTCCATACTGTTTCAGAAATAATGCTTGATGTGGTTTGGAACATAATATGGCGTTTAATCACGGCAGTGTTTAGCTGAGTTTCTGCTGGTGGACAGCCTTCTCTTCACAGAGCTCACTGCTTGCATGCGGACGCTCCAGAGGGGCGTGGCCAGCAGTAGCTCCAAAGGGGCGTGGCCAGCAGCAGCTCGGTTACATTTAAAGGGCCAGACCCAGAATCAGCACTTTAGTAACAGGGCTGAAATAGAGGGGTATGAGGCATGCTACAATGGGTTATCTGTTTGGTATTTTGAGCAAAACAATTCAGAGACGTGTTTTGTATAGATATGGCCCTATAATATATTGTTCAAATATAGCATAATAGGTGAGCTTTAAAATACTAACATTTACAGTCCTTTACGTCTTATTACGATAATTACCTCCACTGACATACACAGACAGTTTTTATTTGACTGTGAGAGTAGAGACCTGATGTGTGACTTACTGGAGAAGGTGAGCTCA
This sequence comes from Dissostichus eleginoides, assembly GCA_031216635.1. Taxonomy (NCBI): domain Eukaryota; kingdom Metazoa; phylum Chordata; class Actinopteri; order Perciformes; family Nototheniidae; genus Dissostichus; species Dissostichus eleginoides. The sequence goes on from CM062267.1 coordinate 37,151,400, forward strand.
GCCAGTGGTATGTCACAGTCCAGGCAGTCATCAATGAAGCAGATGCACACACTCTCAGCCTTCACCTCCACCCCCGACAGAGGAGCAGAGTGGCTGCTGGAGGCAGAGTTGGCCCGGGCTCTGGCATGGCCTGCCATGTTCTCAGCATTCTCTAGCAACCAGGTGGCAGCCTGGTCCAGCTGGCCTGAGGGACGAATAATTCTGTCTTTATAAAGCGCTCATTCAATAATGATGAAGAGACTGAGTTCTTCTGTCTGGTCACCAGCTGTGTGGAACGTGTTAAAGGTCTGACCCACCTTTACAGTGGATCAGGGCTCTTTTGCAATCCTCTTTCCTGAAGCCAAGGTCTTGTAAATGGGTCAGCTGGCCCGCTGTGTAGACAAAACAAAAATTCAGAAAGTAAAGCATTGTGCACATCACTGTTACTGAACATCAACATTGCCAACTTTAAAGCAAAATTACATGAAAATTAACAATTTCATGCAATCCAATATAACCCAGTACTTGGTCCCTTTGGGGACTGAAAATCACTCATGACCTATTAGGGCCTCGGTCTTCTGCCTGAAGAGGTCTTTGGGTGTAGCTGCAGGCTCAGTGCTGCTTTCACAGTCAGAGGGCAGCGCAGAACTGGAGGTAGGGATGGACCTGGCGATTGCCAAGAAGAGCTGAATGTCGTTGTAGGAAAGACGAATGTCCAGAGTAGGAAACTGAATCTGCAACAGAAACAAAAAACTATTTAAGGGGTAATCCAGCCGCTTTACAAAGTCACTTCACTAGTGATGGGGAGCATAAGTCATCCTGCGGAACAGCTGTTTTATATCCTCTGTGATTCACCTGTTTGAGACATGTGGAAATCTGCCAGGCAGGGATAGTCTAATGAAAGACACTGTTGCGTTGCATTATGGTAAATGTAGAATGGGCACATATTTACAACAACTTTATGGAATAAAATACTAACATACTTGGGTATTCTTTGAAAACCATGCAACGATTTAAAACATACTGGTAAAAAGATGGTGTTAACAAATAAAGCTGATAGACATTTACAATGAGCCAGGAGTAAACATTTTGTGAAAGGAACAGTAAGGATTGTTCATACAAGTAGAAAGATGGAACACTTTTGATGTGTCAGATGGAGAGTTTGCTTGTGTGTCTTCAGTGACCACATTTTCCCACAGAAATGCTTACATGTCCCATCAATGCATCCATCCTTTAGTTTGAACTGTTATCTACAGGGTAAGAGCCTATCCCCATCAGACACTGGGAGAAGTTGTATTAACCATTGCACCATCAACAGTAACATCATTGTATAGCCAATTGTGGTTGTGTGCTATCCTGACCTCCAGCAGGGGGGGGATGTCCTCCACGTTGAAGGCGTCCAGTAGACCCGAGCTGCTCTGGTATGTGGGGCTCCCACACAGCTCCACCTGAATGTTGACTGGGTCGATAATGGACAGCGCTGTCTCCTGCTCACTGCCCAGCCGACACGAGAAAACCTGGGGGGGGACAGGACTCCTAAAGGTCAAAGCTTTACCTTGGGTTCTGAATAGTCAGTTAGTAATAATAGTCCTCATTGTCCTAATGAAGTGTTTACCTATCCCATATTACATACTAAAGTCACAATACCACTATGCACTGAACTCACCCAATCAAGGGTAGGAGTAGGATGGGGAGTGGTATGGCAGTAGCGGCAGTAACACAATCCATACTTAAAATGACTTATCTTGTGTAGAAATAATAATATTTGAAGTGGCAAGTTAAAGTTGTACATTTTAGCAGATCAATAACCGCACAGATTTCAGTTAATTCTTCATCTATTTAATTAAGTAGGGGATATTTTGATGATTGGTAGCAGGTAACACTAGCTGTCTCAGCAGGATGTTAGAATATTTAATGGGTTAATATGATAGTTGGAGATCACCTCTATTCCTGCGAGGCTGCCAGAGAAGGGTCTGTCCAGCAGGCGGGGTTTGTATGTGAGGACGGTGGTGCCCTTCAGAATGATAGCGTTGGTATCCAGACAAGACGAGTCCTCCACAACCACAAACTCTGTGCCTGCAGAAACACACACCTGGTCAACTGAAACTCCCATTCAGCTCAGAAACCAACTTATTGTATATACAGGGGTGCACATAACTGGTACGCAGGTAAGCATGCGGGGCAAACATTTGAATTGCGTAACGTCTCTTGTGCCACTAAGCGCCTTTGCGTACCGGATAGTAGGGATGGGAACAATTAATCGAATATTCAAAATGATTCAGGTATTCGAATATGAGAATATGAGTTATGAATATTTTTATTGTAATTTTTTTTTTTTTTTTTTTTGGGAGGGGTGCCTAAGTTGATTACATATTATCAAATGGAATAATTCAATGTATACGACAGTGCCATAGTCCAAATCCATCAGATCTAGCTAGTTGTAGCTAATGATGTGGCTGCTGCCCCTCCCTACATGCAGATCACGCAGACTCAAACCTCATCTTATGCCCAAATTCCAGCTGAGAGGGTCTTCTCTACAGCTGGCCTGATTGTGAATCGCCTCCGCACCCGCCTCTCCCCTGAGTAGACATGCTCATATTCTTAAAGAAGAATGAGTATTGAATAGCTGCATTCTGTGCATAGGCCCTGTTATAGGTTGTTGATCTCCGTTGTAATAGGGTTACGTTACCCTAACCCGTTATGTTGTTCGTGTATGATCCCTCTTTCATTTAAAAACCAAGTTATGTTTTAAGCATGAAAGCTGTAGGCCTATAGCTGTCAACTGTTCACACTGTGATCACCAGTTCAATACATTTGACAATTTCGACTTGGTTTCTATACTATTTGAACATGTATTTATTTATTTTTCAAAATTAAATGTTTTGTTTTTGTTTTGTTTTTATAGGATATGTGCATTTCGGTTAATCGGTTAACCGTTTTTTTGGGGGTCGAATATTCGAATATACATTTGCTTTCAAATTCCCATCCCTACCGGATAGCTCATCAAAACAAAACACATATTTCGTTTATACATGTTTCTTATCAACATTGAGTAAACTACTAACATGTCCAAAAAACAAAAGACTTTAAGCAGCTACGTTGACGTTTCGCTACCTGCAAAAAATCTTCGGACGTTCTTGGACTGATTGAACTGGGTGCTGGCCGAACCACGCAGGCCATAACCGACGGACTGGTGAAGCTTTACAGGAGGCTTCACTGGACGACAGAGTTGGTCGCCGTGTGCACAGACGGGGCTGCTGTTAACGTCGGTATGAACAACAGAATTGTGCCAAAACTCCACCAACTGGCTGCAGTGGGAGACTCCCCTGTGCACATTCTGTGCCCCCCGCGCACACTGGAGAACTGTGCAAAATCAGCTGATCACAACGTTCACATTCTGTGCCCCCCGCGCACACTGGAGAACTGTGCAAAATCAGCTGATCACAACGTTCACATTCTGTGGTCAAGCTGCTGCAGTTTTATTTACAAAAAGGTGGAGCAAAACACACAGCTGCAAACTTAGGGTGTTAATGGAAGAGTTTGAAATCAGACAGAGGTGGAAGAAGTTCTCAGATCTTGTGTAGGAATACTCTTTTACAAGTAAAAGTTAGTCCTGCATTCAAAATGTGACTCAAGTAAAAGTAGAAAAGTGTTATCATCAAAATCTAGTTAAAGTAGCGACAGTAAAAGTAGTCATTGTGCAGATTGGTCCGTTTCAGAATAATATATATGATATGTTTTATAATGATTGATCATTAAAGTGATCTCAAAGCTGGTAAAGGTGCAGCTAGTTTGAATGACTTTGTATACTGCAGGGTAGCTTGTGGATTTACTCCAGGTGGAACTAAAGTCTGATTTAACACTTGATTATATTTCACATCATTCATCCACATCTGTGAAGTAACTAAAGGGATTACATACATGTAGTGGAGGAAAAGTACACCTTTTACCTCTGAATTTTAATGGAGTAGAAGTACACAGTAGCATAACATAGAGATACTCAAGTAAAGTACAAGTATCTCAACATTGTACTTAAGTAAAGTACTTGAATAAGTGTACTTAGTTACTTCCCACATATGATATGACTTCAAGTCATGTGATAATTTCTTAGTATTTGATCCTTCAACCTGGCCTCAGGAAATGCACAGTTTTGGCAACACGTTTTGGAGAAAGCAAATGGGAGGCTTAAACAGGGACAGGGAGGTGCATCTGCAGCATCTTCATCATCTACCATGCAAGAAGAGGAACTAGAGGACAGTGAAGGAGACACTGAGGAGGACAGTGAGGGGGACTGCACTTATTAACACCACGCTTCGTGTGGGGTGAGTACCAAACGCCGTCTCCTGGAACTCATCTGAGTAACTCACTAAAAAAGTTATGTGCCCCCCTGTGTATAACATTTTTTCAAAATGGCATTTAAATGATAAACAAAAAGACTAAAGCTAAAATATGCTGCCTATGCTATCAGTTGACAATAAATAACACATTTATTGAAGAGTGTTTAAATGTGCTTGAGCTCACTGGCTATCAAAGTGCTTTCTGAAATGTTCATTGATGGTCCAGTGTGCTGCTGATGATCGTAGCTGAGGTGTGGCCACAGTACTGTAGTGAATGTACTGTACTCCTTATTTAATAACAAAAGTGCAATTTGAGTTCAATTTAAAAATTCAACATTGTTTTTTATCAAAAACATTATACACCCCACACAAAAGAAACCCTGTTGTATTGGTATTTATAAACCTAAAACATAATAAATGGGCAGATAAGAAGACATTCTTCGCTGACCTGTGACGTTGATCTTGACCTCCAGGCAGCGGTCCTGAGTGACGGGCACCGTGGACCTCTTGGTGACCACACCGCTCTTCACCGTCTTTGGCATGACGGCCCCGGTGGTGGCGGGGCCTGGGTCCGTGCTGGCGTCACAGGGCCGGCTCTGACCAGGCTCAGCAGCTCCCGGCACCTTCTCCACCGGCACCCGCAGGAAGTCTCTGACCAGCTGCAGCCAGTCGAAGATGAGAAACACTCTCAGGTTGTTCAGCACCACAGTGAAGCAGGAGGAGTCACGCGTGGATCTGCAGGAAAGTGGAACAACAACTTGTGACAAACGTTTAACCATCTAACACCGTCTGAAATCGGCTTCAAAATCTCATAGGGAGGCCTCAATGCATTGAAGCTTTAACTGTTGCCATGGTGATCGACTGCCCAATCAGCTTTCGAATGCATCTGTTTCTTTTTGTTTTGTGGCAACAGCAGGGCGTTAGCTGGTGATAGAAAGCTCAGCTGATTCAATTCAATTCAATTCAAGGCTTTATTGTCGTGTGCACATTAGCTTCAGTGTAGATATGGCAATGAAAAACTTAGCTCACAGGCTCCTCCAACAGTGCAACATATATATAGGACATAGAACAAATAAAACAGATAAAATAGTGCAAGTAAATACAAATAAAATTGAAATAGTGAGAGAGGGGACTATATTCAAGTAAATGGAATATGATATATTAGATACATAATTTGCAAGATGCAAACAGATGAATATTTATGGATGTTCTTTAAAAGTTCATCCTGTGGGATGATGCTGCGGTACCGCCTGCCAGACGGCAGCAAACAGAACAGTTTGTGGCTGGGGTGATGGGGATCTTTGATAATCCTGAGGGATTTCTTCCTGAGCCTCTGGGAGTAGAGGTCCTCCATGGATGGCAGCTCCGTCCTGGTGATGTACTGTGCAGTTTTCACCACCCTCTGTAAAGCCTTACGGTTGAGGGCGGTGCAACTGCCGTACCAGGCTGTGATGCAGCCAGTCAGGATCCTCTCTATGGTGCACCTGTAGAAGGTCAGGATCCTCTCTATGGTGCACCTGTAGAAGGTCAGGATCCTCTCTATGGTGCACCTGTAGAAGGTCAGGATGCTCTCTATGGTGCAGCTGTAGAAGGTCAGGATCCTCTCTATGGTGCACCTGTAGAAGGTCAGGATGCTCTCTATGGTGCAGCTGTAGAAGGTCAGGATGCTCTCTATGGTGCACCTGTAGAAGGTCAGGATCCTCTCTATGGTGCACCTGTAGAAGGTCAGGATCCTCTCTATGGTGCACCTGTAGAAGGTCAGGATCCTCTCTATGGTGCACCTGTAGAAGGTCAGGTCAGTAGAGGAGAGGGCTGAACACGCAGCCTTGAGGGGCTCCGGTGTTGGGGATCAGGGTGGAGGATGTGATGTTTCCCACCCGCACTGCCTGGGGTCTGCCCGACAGGAAGTTCAGGATCCAGTCACAGAGGGCGCTGTTGAGCCTGAGGTCTCTGAGCTTGATGACCAGCTTGGAGGGCACAATGGTGTTGAAGGCTGAACTGTAATCAATGAACAGCATTCTCACATATGTGTTCCTCTGGTCCAGGTGTGAGAGGGCAGTGTGGATGGTGTGGGCTATGGCGTCGTCTGTGGACCTGTTTGCTCTGTAGGCAAACTGCAGGGGGTCCAGAGAGTCAGGGAGGGAGGAGGTGATGAAGGTTTTGACAAACCGCTCAAAGCACTTCATAATGATGGAGGTGAGTGCCACTGGGCGGTAGTCGTTGAGGCTGGTGGTTTTAGACTTTTTAGGGACCGGAACGATGGTGGAGTGTTTGAAACATGTGGGGACTGCAGCAGTGACCTGTTGAAGATGTCCGCGTCCGTGTGTGTGTTGATGTTTTCGTCCTCAAACACACACAACTCCGTAGTTTCAAGCAGTGCTGCAGAGCTGATTCTGACTCCTCACTCCATCGCTGTATACTCCGTGTCACCGGCCTGTCCCGTTTCAGTTTCTGCCTGTAAGCTGGCAGCAGCAGCAGTGAGATGTAGTCTGATTTGTCGAAGGGAGGACGAGGGAGAGCTTTATATCCATGTCAGAAAGGGGAATAAACATGGTCCACTTTATTTCCGCCGCGCGTCAGGCAGCTGATGTGTTTGTAGTACTTCGGCAGGACTTTCTTCATGTTGGCAGAGTTCAAATCCCCAGCGACACTGAAATCCGCCTCTGGCCGCAAAGTCTCTGTCCTGTCGATTACACCAAACAGCTCTTCCAGCGCTGTGTTGTTGTCAGCGTGCGGCGGAACATACACTGCTGTAAGCACAACCGATGTAAATTCCCTCGGCAAATGGAAAGGCCGGCATCCGATCATGAGGTGTTCTAATTGAGGAGAACAGTCCGAAGAAATAATCCCCACATCTGTGCACCAGTTATTGTTCACCATAAAGCACACACCTCCCTTACTATTCCCTGAGATTATAGTCCGGTCCTTGTCGGGGACAATGGCGGAGTCTGTGAAAACCATAACGTTATAGTTCTTAATGTCCCGTTGAAAAGCCATCCTGCTCCTGAGTTCATCCAGCTTATTGTCCAGTGACTGGACATTTGCCAGAAGAATACTCAGTAGAGGAGGCCGGTTCTCACGTTTCCTCAGCCTCAGTAGCACTCCGGCCCAGGACCCCCGCTGCGTCTCTCAGGTAAAACAGCAACAGGTAGCCATGGCGATTCCCCATTGTTTTGACGGTCTCGATTATAGACTGCTGTCCACACAGTTTTTGATGTGTAGAAGTTCCTCTCTGCTATATTGTATAGTAGAGTTGGTGTGGTCGGCTCTACTATACAATATAGCAGAAAGGAACTTAAAAGCACAAGACGAAATGTAAACAAACGAAAGAAAGGCAGAGATGGAGAGGAGCCAAAGACACAGCAGCCATCATCACCAGTGCCATCTTTTGATTCGATTTCATGAAGTCAGTGGCAAACAGTAAACAGTACTTTAAACAAATATGTAACAGCATATAGCAGCAGGGAAACAGGAGAGAAGCTAAAGCTCAAAGATTAAAGATTCAGATAGATGCTTGAAAAGTCCTGAGAAAACACGCACACACTTTAAAATGTCCTTTTTTCTGTTCTACTGCACAGACATGGGTCGACTCCCGCAACATCTGCTTGATAGCTCATAGGCTTCAGAGATGGTACATCTTTGGCGCGATCAATAGCTTAAACCGGTTATGGAAATGGTTAAATGCGCCAGCTTTGACTTGGCCCAACCAAAACTGTGTGTGTGTGTGTGTGTGTGTGTGTGTGTGTGTGTGTGTGTGTGTGTGCGCGCATTATGGCGCTTTTCCACTGCAGCACGGTTCTTTTTTTTGCTTTTCCACTAGGGCTAGTTCCGGCCGAGGGCTACTTTTTCACCTTATTTCTGGCCCTCCAAAATCGAGGTTCTTACCGGGCCAACAACCAGGCTGAATATTCTAAACTACTGACGTAGACACTCTCGACTGCTGAATAGTCAGAGAGAATCGCTGGCAAGGGGGCTACAACTACAACAAAATGAACCTATTTGACCGTGATTTAATTGTAATACACGTTTCAAAATGATGCCGAAGTAACAACATACTGATACCGGTCTGCAAACAAGACTGCAGGCGAAAAATCTTTTAAAATGCGTGTTTTCTGAATGGAGATCGGCTAATATAACGCAGTATATGCTCCGACCGTCCACACTCACAACAACGGCCTACAGACATAAATAAACCAGCGACTGTATTCTCCATGACACAGACAGTCTGTGGTTTGTACTTGTTTAACTTTTGTCTAGTTTCTGAACAGATATGAGGAGCTGTGAGCTCTGAGTGCTAACAGCTAACGGCTGATGTTTTGGTTTTGTGGTTCGCATTGAGGATGACGTCACGGCAGTTTTACGCAGCGTCGCTCCGCCCGCCGAACAGCCGATCGCCCCGCCTACACTGCGTTACTATAGTAACTACCCCAGTTACTAAACTGTAATGGAAACGCAGCTTAAAGTGAGCATGGCCTACCAAGGCCAAACTAAGCTGTGCTAAGCCGTGCTAGGTCCTGCAGTGGAAAAGCGCCATTTGACACATTTGGCTTAATACTTTTGATATTTCTATAAGCTTCGAAGCTCAAAAAGTTTGACACAGCCCTACCTGTAATGCAGCTCCAGCTGCAGTGTGGCCCGGTTGGTGCCGGTTTTGGAGGGCTGGAGGATGCAGTCAAAAACATTGTGCCGTCCCCCTGCGGCCCGATCTGGGCTTTTGTTGGGCCCTTTACAGCGAGTGTCATATGCCAGCAGTGAGTGAGACACCAGGTTAACAGACTTGGATCCATTGGAGAAACTCTCAAAGAGTAGCTTCGATTTCATGAAGTCAAACCTTTGGAAGAGAGAAACAAACATAATATTAAGATGGCATCTCTTTAAACCTTTTTAAAAACGTTCAACTATGATGCAGAAATTCAGTCTACTGGGTTGAGATGTTCTAGCTTAAAGCTGTGAGAGATGATAATCTTCAAATTGTATCTGTGTTTGCTAAAGACCAGCAGCTAGCATTAGCCTCAGTCCGAGTTTCAATCACTTTTGAAATGTTTGGTCACAGACAGAGATCGTCCCAACACTGTGGGCCATGGTACTGTCAATATGACCTTGTGAATTTATAATGGTGTTGGGCTGAAGTCATTCTTGCTATTATCTGTATCAAATAGAAATGCCTATGCTAAGCTTGCATGTGAATTTACATGAGAAAAGTCAGCGGCTTTATGGGACCTCAGATTCATTCCAATGTACATCACAAGTATACCCATTTATTAACTTGAAACGATGCAAATCTAAATTGATACAGGGCTGTAAGAAGAGGAAAAGGCCCACCTTGCTAATGAGCGTTTATCTTCTGTGTGTGTTGGGCTGTCCAAGAGCTCCAAACTGACATCCATCATGTCAACCAGGAAAGACATGCTGGTATAGACATCTCCACTTAACACCGTCTAAAGAGAGACACAGTCAGCTCCACAACAACGACATTTAGAGGACTCAAATCAGTCAAGAACTTGAATGTTAAAACCATCCTTAAAGCTCACCTTTTATGCTATATTTGAACAATATATTATAGGGCCATATCTATACAAAACATGTCTCTGAAGTGTTTTGCTCAAAATACCAAACAGATCACCAATTGATGCATGCCTCATACCCCTCTATTTCAGCCCTGTTACTAAAGTGCTGATTCTGGGTCTGGCCCTTTAAATGTAACCGAGCTGCTGCTGGCAACGCACCTTTGGAGCGTCCGCATGCAAGCAGTGAGATCTGTGAAGAGAAGGCTGTCTACCAGCAGAAACTCAGCTAAACACTGCCGTGATTATATGTATTATATATATATATATATATATAACAACTTTACTCTAAGTCCCTCTAAGTTGCGGGACGTTACCAGGAGTTCAATGTAAAGCCAGCCCATATTTTAGTAATGACATCAAGTTCTCAGCAAATCTGGATCAGCTCCGTTGTACCCCGTTTTCAGAGATGTGGGTAAGGAGGAAAAGAGAGAGGGTTGTATTTTCTGACACTTTGTGAGTCTCCTTACATACCAGGGACTTATATTTATGTATAAAAGACATCAAAAAGAGAATTTTGCATAATAGGTGACCTTTAACAGAGACACAGATTGGCAGTGTTTGCATCAGAGATGCGGACATGTTATACAGACTGCAGTCAGCTGTGTGTGTGGTTGCCTGCACTCTCACATAGCTGCTGGGGTCCTGTAAGTTGTAGGGCCGCAGGAAATCCTCGAAAGGCTCTCCGAGGTTGTTCTCCAGCAAGCCTCGGATCAGCTGGTAGTGCTCTAGATCCAGAGAGCAGTGTACTGACGACAGGCAGCCGTGGATAGACATGTCAGGAACTGCATGGCTCAACTCCCTGAACACATAAGGGAACACAAGCAGGAGTTTAAATAACAAGCCTCCTATACAGGCTCTGGGTACACTCAAACCTACTGCTTTCTTACAGAGAAAAGCTACGTCTCATAGAAAAACAGAAACATAAACCATCTCCGGGCCCTGTGCAAAACGCTCAGTTAGTAAGGGTGATTCAGACCAGAGACAAAAGATGCCACTCAATACAGGCTTGTGTCTTGCAGTTGTTATAGGACTCTTAGGCCATGCCAATATTGGTCTATGTGTGCTGCATAAAGAATAAGGAAACTATTAAAAATAGTGCAAGACGTGACAGATTAGTGAACCTCATCAGGTTGTTTTGACCTTTGGAATAACAGGTGCAAGATGCTAAATTTGAGCTGTCACCTTGTAACGTTACAGAGTGCAGCTTCTTCTTCTTTGAGCCAAGCACACAAACCTAAGAAACGGCCAAGTTATTCCCAGTCACTGATTATTTCTAATAAAAAGGGATAGGAGATGATATACAATTATTTACATTAAAATCCTTATATTTTGCTCATCTCAAACTCTAGATTAGAATTGGTGTGTGAAAAATACTGTTGGTAGGATTTCTTTAAACAGTGATAACACCATGACAAAAAATAATAAAACGGACAGATAGTCGAGACTATTTTCCAGAACCAGAGCCCTCAAAATTATTTCATTGTAAAAAATATATAACTTTTGCCACCAATAAGACAATAAGCAGGACATACTTGTCCAGGTTGCGTTCTACTTTCAGCTCCAGTCGGCAGCAGTCCTTCAGCAGGTTCTCGCCAGTGCGACGGACAGAGTAGGAAGGAAAGATGAGGTCTGAGGATTCGGGAGGTTTACCACAGGGCAGACGCTCTGCGGCAAAGATATCTACCTCCTGCAGGTCCAGGGCGATGCAGTCCAGCAGGCACACATGCTCTTCTAACGGGGGAAACACAGCAGATACTTCAGAGACTTTCAGAGGCTCTCAGTTCCACTTCTTGCATTAGGTGCTTTTACATTCACTGTATGCTTTGCTATAAATATGCAGCAATGCTAACCTAAGATGTGAGGTTCATCCCCCCCCCATGTGTCTGGGACCTGTGGCCTGCCTAGGGTAAACCCTTTGGAGCTGGAAGGGGGGGTCCTGGGCTTTTCCGGCTCACTATTCCTCCCCGCCGCTCTCACTCGCTCCTGTTTCAAGAGAATAGAACAGAAATGACAAACATTTCACTTTAAAACCAAGCACCATGATCATTATGTACACACACAAGCAGCTGATCCTGTTTTAAAGGTGCAAAGACACACAAAATAACATAAAATACAGTCATTACCATGTTTGAAATAAATACTAATGTTTTCGTTTCTACGTTGGTTTTATTATTGGAAAGACGTTACAAATGGCTCTTTACGTGAAAACATTTGAAAGGTATTAACAGTGACAGACAGTGCTAAATCTGTGTATCTGTCATTGTTCATCATGTCAAGAACTCACTGCATTCCCCTTAAAACTAAACAACAAAACGTACAGACACTGTGCCAATATATTGGAAGCCAGAAGATACAACTCAACACAAAGTCAGTTAGTCTTTTCCACTGTTTATAAGCTAAAAATGAGACGACCTCTACAAAGGAATTACTTGAACTATTATGTTGCATGTTTAACATTATGGTCCAGAGAGTCAAACACTGCGACATTCTCAATGAGGGCAAAGTCAAAAACATTAAACAGTGTCATTTTAAGAGCAAGTATCAAAGCAATACACCAACTTCTGAAAGTGATTGCCAGGGGATGTTGACACATCTGGAATTTCAGCCCATGTCAGGACATTACAAATGTAGCTATTCATTTCTTTTCATAAACTGTAGTTGATCAACTGCACAATAAAACTGCGCTTCAGTTGGTGGAGCGCTTGTGCAGCGCGGTTCTAACTGCATTCTTTGAAGACATTTCAACTGAATATCACTTGCGTTTAATTAATTTAATTTAAAGTAAATACAAAACACTGTTATGCTCTTCTGACAGAGCGGCATTCAAAACAATGGCAGCTGATGCCGCTGTTCAATACATCATATTTCACTGACATCTATTAAATTGTCATTAAATGATTTGCCTCCTCTGTGCGAGCAGAGTCAAGGATGTCCAAAAGGAGAGACGGATGTGGTGTACTAGGATTTTTATATGTTTGTAGTTGCTGCCTGCCATTCACATTATTATATTGTTAAAAATGGTTAACTTCACACCCATGTATGGTGAAGAGAGCATGGCATATGCTGGAGGTACCTGTAGCGTAGCATCCTGATACAGCTGCTGCGCCATGGGAGCCAGGCAGAGCTCTCTTTTCTCACGTTGTATTTGCTTTATGTTTTATGACCGCCTTAATAGGGTGGACTGCTCAGAAACTTTCATTATACGTAGTCTTCCACTGTATATATTTTCAACCTACTTTCATATCAGTAAAGCAAGAGTTTTTAATAAAAATAGATCAATATTTAAGACACATGTTAAGCTTTCATAAGAACAAATCCTTTGGGAAGTTGGTGTATATTTTAAACAATTCATGCGGCACTCTAAATGTCCATAAAATCAAAACAGACGAACAGCAAACCAGAGCTGGACCATACTCCCTGACAACCAAAGCAGCACCAGACCATTAGCAACTGATTCACCAGAGGAGAAGAAATAAAGACTATATTTCTAAACCAAATACTCTCACAAAGTTGAAGTGTGCAGTGTAAACCGTTTAATCTGATCCAAAAGTAATTATCAACATATGCTGTCAGCTGTCTGAAGTTTGGTACTGGGATAGTTTCTGGTGAGTGGTAAAAACTGTAAGTTATTTGGAAAACCCCTTTCACCCCAAACCAAAAGCATGCAAGGTACCTTGTAATGGAATGGATCCTTGTATGAGCTTGCATGCAGTATAAAATTCTTCACAAAAAACACAAGATGCATATGAAAGACCAATACAACATGTATTTAGTGTTCTCCCACCAAAAACACAGTATGCTGTGCTGGAGCTAGTGTTGGGGTAGTTTTCTTTTCCACCGACTAGAGCCTGGTAGCAGCGAGGTCTTCGGGTCAGTGTTTACATCACTAAGTTGGAGGTGTGCCAACATTATTATTGTATTGTCTTTGAGAAGTTTAATGGAAAACAATGCGATTCACATTATATAGAACTCCAAATTGCTGAAAAAGTATCATGCATATGTATGGTATAGTTTTTACTCACCTTTAATACTTTGAATTAGTAAGTAGGCTGCTTATAATATTTTTCACTGTGATCTATCTTATGATAGTCTGATATGACAACTTACACCTGACACCCGTTCAAAATGTATAATGGCAGCAGGTAGTCATTGAAAGTATGGTGAATAATAAATAGTATGTCACACGCATGTCCGGTTAATTTCCACGGAGAGCAGTCTTCAAACTATGCAGCTCTCACTTCTCTGTGCCAGCTGGGCTCGGGTGCCAATTATTCTGCATTGGAAACATGGAGAACTTAACCTTGAACTGCCTCTGTTGAAAAGGAGGCTCCTCATAACCGTGCCATCGGTGTGCTATATGCTATGTGCTTTTATAGTGTCCTTTTATGCAAACTAACATGATAGCCAACATATTGGACTCTTTTTGGAAAAATATTAACACATAAATTGTTAAATTCAATCAAAGACAATTAGAGACAATGACAAGGTTTAGTTATGGGACCATACGTTACAGCAAAGAGTCAGGCTATGCTGTATTCATTGAGCATTTCAGACCAGATTCAGATAGTTACGTCATTACTAAATGATAAGATGGCAAAAAGTTCTCTGTGCAGGGCATTGAGCTTTTCAGGGAGTCTGGTATGTGGTATGATGGTGGTATGAAAAATAAATTGGTAACCCTGCATGTTAAATTGTGGGTAATACCATTCAATGCATAAATGAATACAGTTCCATTAGAAAAGCAAGGGAGAGAAAGGTCAGCCGGGGCTGCAGGGGTGGATGCACGTGGAGGCAGCGTGACTCACCAGAGAAGGGAAAAAGGTATGGGCCATGGTGAGTTTCTCTACCTTGTCTCTGAGGGAGAAAGTCCCATGAGCCCCTGCTGGCAGGAAGCTGTTCTGCACCCTCAGCTGGCCGAGGTTGGCCACAATGACCCTCGGCGAGCATGAGCTCTCTGGGATGAGAATAACTGGGGCACCAGCCTCAATATCCAGCAGAACCCTGGAAGCCCGCTGAGGATGTTCCCGCACCTGTAGGGGATAGGAAGAGGGAGAGAGGAAGGGGCCAGGTGAGAGAAATCAAACAGAGTAAAGGAAAGAGTAGGAAAATAAATTGACAATAAGTTAAGCAGCAAGCAGGGGAAAACTTTATTCTGATATCATTACTATTACAGGATAATATACACAACCGTTGAGAAGTCCAGAATCATCTGTTTTAACACGATTAACACCAAATGTTGTATTTATATTTTGAGACAAAAAAGAGAAAATAAATAATATAACATTCCATTCAGTGGATGTCCACAGTGATGCATGATCGGCAGAGTGATGAAGTATTGTTAAATATTGTTTCGGATTCCACTCCAGAATGGCTTGAGTGATTCTAGTGAAGATTGAAGCAAATCGATGTCTCTATATATTGAGTTACAGCCTATTCCTCTGGGCTCCTCCTGCCTTGTACAATGCCATCTGGTTGCCCTATTGTATATTGTTTGTTTTCCATGTACACAAACAAACCAGTTATACAAATAAAAGAGGACATCATGCGTGCACACTTATGGTGGATAGCTGATATTCAATGAAGACTTATGTTTGTCAAAGACAGCTGATAATACCCAACCAATGTAATTTGCATTAGCTTTGATTTGTTGGGGTTGCTTGTTTGTAAAATGTTCAGCTAAGCTGAGATGAGCAGTAACTAAAGCAAAGTGCGTCACAAAGTACTCACAGCCTGGCCCTCCATAGCAGCCCTCTGCCTGCCAAGGACATCCTGTAGCTGGGTGAAATGTTGGATGAAGGCCACCACCTCAGCCTGAAAGCGCTGGGTGTGGACGTACTGCACGGAGGCCATCTGCAGGGACACCTTGATGTCACATTCCCGCTCCAGGTAAGGATCAGGCTGGCCGTACCTGAAGGGACGGGAATATGATGGTGAGTAAAAGAAGACTGATTCTTTAAATCCCTTCGTATCATACAGACTTATTCTATGCTCAAAGGTTTGCAATACATACTTATGGATGTTGAAAATAAGGGCCTCCCCTCCTCGGGTGGTGAAGCGCTCTCGGTAGAGATCACCATGTGGTGTAAGGTCACTCAGGGACAAACTTCCTAAACTGCCTTGTAATGCCAGGTCGCCATCTTAACGATAAGACATAATGTGGTAACATTAAACTTCACATTGTCCTCACAAGTTGATCTATTTATGTATAACACCATTTTGTTGTGTTGTCTTTTACTAGGCAAGGTGAATCTATGGTATTTCATACGCACCCATCATTTCTAGATGAGCAGACAGTTTGGACACACTCGCTCTGGCAAGCTCATTGGTTTTCTTGTTTAGTACAAGAGACAAAGAATGAACCTGAAAATGGAAACATAAAAAGGTTTATTAATAAAGCATTCACTTCAGAACTGACTCTTAAATTCACAACAAGAAAGGCAGGAAGTGAGACTAGAAAGAGTTAGAAGTTGCCCCACTAAAGTTGTACATCCAATAAACAGCTCATAAATAGAATGGGAGCATGTCCTGTTAAAGAAAGCAGGTGCAGTAATTCAGACAGCAGGACAAAGCTGCATTACACTTTATACCATGTTTTCACTATTAAAGTCAAGCGTAGCAGCAGTGGACCGTTACACATATCAGGAATATCATTTCAAAATCCTGAGCTGTAAAATACATATTCTTCACAAAGGACACAAAGAACTGCAAAGTTTGTACATTTCATTTTAAAGTCACTGTCATATACTGTGAGTTGGTTTACAATCATTTTAAGAGCTGATCTGTTAATTATATAGTCATCATTTTGATATCCACCTAGAGAATGTGTTCTATATTTCACAAAGATATCCAAACTTCTTTTTGAAATTGGACCTAACAATGTGACTTTACTGTGGTGCTAAAGAGAAAGACAGCATATCAACAACTCAGTTGCCATCATCTTCTGGGCACCATAAATGTCTGTATGTAGGATCCAGCCAATAACTGATGAGACATTTCAGTGTCAAAACCTCTGTGGTGGCTGAATCAAGGAACTGACCGAGATACATTTTCATCCTGTTCTCTGTGGGTAACAAATGTTTTAAATTACCTTTTAAATATATTTTTTAACAGAATGCAGCCTACTAACATGACAGGCATCGGTTGGACAGCCCCAGGTCCAGTGACCTACCTTAAGGTCCACTTTAGTGTTGACAGCCTCGGATGTCTCCTCCTCAACGATGTCGGGCTCATACAGAGGCTGTCCTGGCTCTTGGGGGGGGGGCATAGGGGGCACCTTCACTGCATGATTATTGGCAGTGGAGCCAATACCAAAGAAGTCAAGGATAACCACCCAGGTCTGCAGTGTGATCAGAACGTCCAGGCAGTTAAAGTCAACATCAACGCTTCGTCCCACTCTGCCGTAGCGTGTTTTGAACTCTGGGTGGTTCTGGTCCACCAGCAGCACATTGATATGAACTAGGGAGTCATCAAAATCTGGAGGGGGCTGAGGGGATGGTGTATGACGGGTAGGGGAGGGAGGTGGAGTGTTGGGACAGTCTATGTCTCTCTTGGATTTGCGAGGGGCAGCTGACGAGGTGCTGGGATGCCTCTGGTAGAGCTGAAAGACGTTCTGGGCCTCCTCCATGTGTGCAGGCAGTGAGCGGGGCATGTCTGGGTACAGCGCATTGGATGCTGATGGACAGCTTTGGGAAAGGTACTCCTTTGGGCTGAAGGTGGAGGGCTTGGGTGCTCCATGAGACACCATCAAATGTTTGTATTTAGACTCAGGGTTCTGCTCCAGGAGGTCCTCCATTAGCAGCGAGCGCAGAGCTAGCTGGACTGTTAGTAGATGAGGATGGTCTTTGGTGAAGTCTCCCTCCAGATCTCGGAAGCGCAGGCTGACCAAGCCCTGGGATCCCTGGGTCAGGTCAGCACTGAGCTGCACCTGCAGTTCTGCCACATGTAAGGTGACTTTGAACTGAGTAAAGGAGGAGTGATTAGCGGGTTTGTGAGACTGGAGAAGCAAAGGAGAGGAAAGCGACGAGTGGGAAAAGCTCATATAGGGAGGGTCCCTTGCAAACAGCCCTCCCTGGGGGTCAGGAAACCGGTGAGGTCTGGTGGAAGAAGGCGTTGGTGGAGGTGGTGTGGGCGGTTGGCTGGGTGTGACACGTTGCTCCTCAATCAAGGACAAATTGTCCAATGTCTGCAGAACTTGTTCATACACAGGCTTGCACAGGAACACCTGTAACCAGAAAGTGAAGCATTGGTAAAATGAATACCAGTTAGTAACCCTATTTCAAACATGTTATTTAACAGCTCTGCACTCAAGCATAAAGGTAAAGTCCCCTCTCTTATTTTCAAAAGGGCTTTATTGGGAACTGGTACTTCATAGTTGAAGTTGGCCATCATTTAAATTCTGCTAGTATTTGAACTGGGGACAGTTTTAATATGATGTATACCTGAACAGAGTTGACAAATTTGCCCTCGATTCGGAGAAGCCCTGTGCTCTTACAGGGCTCCTCTGCGGTGAGGAAGGTGAACTGGGTGTCTTCTTCAACTGGAACCTTCTCCAGGGTGAACTGTATAGTGGTGTCTTTCAATATATGGAAAGCTGGTAAAGAAAACAAACATGTGGTCTTGTGTAAAAAGCTGCATCTAAAATATATGCTTATATTATTTGCATCTCCAAGCACATAGAATAGCATTCGGAACACACGTATGAATAAAATGGGTAAAATGTTTACCTTTTCCACGGCTGAGGGATTCAAAGAAGTCATGGCGTGTGAATTGTGGCTCATCATGATTCATACTTCCATTGTGGGATGGTGACCTGCTGCCAGCTCTGTGTGTCCTCTTCAATACCAAATGACTCATGTTGACTGAATACAGTCGGATATCCTTCACTAACACCTGTAACTTCTCACCTTCAGAGTCTTGCCCGGTAACACAATTCTGAATTGTTATGCTTCCCAGATGACCAACCAACAGCTCAGGGTGTCCAGTTTACGGGGAATGGAAACAACTGGTGATTCAATGCTAATATTAAGAGTCAGCTTCACCAAGAATGTGTCTAAGGTGGATTCAGGTTCCTCCATGGGAGGATCCTCCTCATCCTCATATGGATAAGCCCAGCTCTGACTCTGAGTTCGAGTTCTCCGTGAGGGAGTCTCAAAGAGCGAAACCATACCGCTGTACTCTGCCGTCTTGGTGGCTAGAACGGTTGAAACTTTGGTGGCAGCGCTTTTCAGCATGGAGCGGAAATTGTCTTCAACCTCATTGGCAGACAGACTCAACTCCTTTAGGAACTTGGCTGAGTGGTTATAGTGCAAGGAGGCCATTTGAAGTTGCAAGGAACACTCCCCTTGTGATTTCTCCATTAGGCGGAAATTTAAAGCTTCTGAGGAAGAACCTTCTGTGTCAGCAAGGAATGTTAATCCGCCAACATTGCAGGAGCTATCAGCACTACCAATGCTAACCACAAACTGGCTTCGGCCTCCTTCCTGGGTCAGGTCCACCAACTGCATGGACCCGAGTGATCCATTAATGTCCAAACGACTGCCCATGGACACATTGACCTTGGTGCCTGTGATGCTGGCAGTGGCAATCTTCAACCCTTTCTTCTCAGCAAACAGGGCAGTGCCAGTGGACACAGTCCGGAGTAGAAGCAGGTTAAGACGATGGATCTCCACAGTCAGCTCTTTGTTCTGGTCATATGTTGCCTGATATGTCCCTTCCTCTTCCTCACTGCAAGGCTGTGTTGTATGTTGCTGCGCCGACGATGTCCAGGAGCTTTCTTCCTTAGGAAAAGACTTCTGGAGGAACTTGAGTAGCTCCACCATGGTCTCAGGGTTGAGAATGATGTCCAAGTTATTGACCTGCATGCTTGTCACCTGAAGGGAGCTGTCCAGGTTCATGGAGGGGCAGTCTGAGCTCACAAACTGGTACTCAAGCTTTATTAGGGCCTCCTGGTCTTTGAGAAAGGAACTGAAGGGGGAGATTCTATCAGTAGGCATACCAGAGGGTAACTCAGTATGATGGCACTGATGCCCGGGAGACCTGCCTTCAGACAACAATGGGGACGAAGGCTGGCTCTCCCGGAGACTGCCCGAGGGTATGTCAAAACTGAGATTTTTATGTGAAGCCACAAGGAGGTCGAAGTCTGAGCCATAGGTCTGTAAGGTGTCTACCAGCAGAAGACCATGGACAGTTAGGGAGACTTCAGCATCATAAGGCCGCTTGACAAATTTAGCATTTGTGCCAAATACCTTGAGAACAGATATGTAGCGGCCATCGCTTTCTACACCAAGCTGCATGTAGTTGATGTTGAATTCCGCTAAAAGTAGACGGGATTCCACCAGTAGTTCCCGTGTGTGCTGCTCTAAAGTCATCACACTCTGGGTCAGGTTCTTGGCTGACCCTTGAAGCTTCCAGGAGCTGTCCTCCCTCTGAAAGATTTTGTCATGGCGGAGGGTAAGGGGATCAGGGGAATGTATATTTGGGCCCTTCTCTTGGCTTTTGTCTTCTTCACTGCTTAGCCTAGCCAGACAACTCCTAAGGGCGGTCATCTTCTCAAGGTTGATATGGACCTTTAGGTCTGGTAGAGTTCCTGACAACACAGCCCCAGGGAGCTGGGGGTCCGAGGTGTAGCGCAGTCTCTGCTCAAGCTGGAGCAGCACATTAAACTTCTACACACGTGAGTAGGCCCCACCTCACTCTCTTGAAGATGTTTCCAGTTGTCCTTGCAGCGACCAACCATTATCTGCAGATCCTTAAAGGACAAGGAGTACTTTTCATAAAGCTTTCTCCTGTAGGCCTGTGTACCTTCAGGGGATATGAAGCTGGGGAGTTCAGGGCTTTTGAGCTGTTCTTTGAAAGACATGTCTAGTTCAGATGGTGGAGACTCTGGTGGGGTAGCAAGGGGGGTCTGGTATTCATCTTCACTCATTTCTTCCGTTTCAGGTTCAGTAGTTTTTAAGCTGGCCTTTGTGTCATCTTCAAAGAAAAACATTGCGAAAGGTATGAGCTGAGTTAGAAACCTCATAAGGCAGAAGAATAAAGATAATGAGGTATATCATTTTCATTTTCTATTTGCTTAAATGGTTGCTTTGTTTTACCTTGAGAGTTTGTGAGGAGAATCCTGCCTAAATCAACAACAACTAGCATCGGGTCCTCTGACTGGAAGTCATCAGGGAAAATCACCTGGGGTGCACAGATGTCCAGTTTCATGGTCCAACGCTTGCCATTTTCCTACAAAGCAAAACTGTGGCTTTTAGAAATTATTCAACCTCCAATTATTTAAATTCATCATTCAGTGAAACTCTTACAATAAACTCTCCCACAAGCAGCTGATCAATGGTCTGTCGGATCTCCGCTTTCGTCTGCATTTTCAGCTTGTTGTACTGCCTCCTGGCAGCTTCTGCCACTCTCAGCTCCAACTCCGACTGATAGCCAAAACCTGAGAATCAAAAGAGATTTTTAAATATAAGAATATTCTGGTTGTGAAGAAGTCGATGTACAGTACTTGGTAATCATGATTTAATAAAACTGAGGTATTCTATTAAAACATCTTTGACATGCTTTAAATGAATGCTTATCTTGGTATGTGCCGTTTGCTTTAAAAGAGCATAAAGTCGGTTATAACTGCCGTTGCTATTTAATCAATCTACAGTTTGTATTCTAAGAGTATCATTAGATTGTACTGAGTGATTTCCAGTAGTGCATTATAAATGAGGTATCCTGCTTCTTCTGCCAACATCAGAAGATATTAAAACACAGCTGTTTTTGGACCATCATCTAATCAAGAACTTCATGAGATGGTAACAAGCCTGATTCAGCTCAACAGCTGACATTGATTGATTGTTATAATTGCATGTTGAATTAGACATAATTAAATCTGCATGTGGTAATGTCTGGGAAATAAGAAATCTTCTTTTCCCCTGGGAATTATATTTTCATCAGTCCCTGACTTTTCCCTTCTTTAAATGTGTTGTTTGACACAGCTCTGACACAGATTAGTAGAAGGGTATAAAATGAATATTTGCATGTTAAAAATCTAAAACGTCTATAGATGTTTATGGAAATGTTGAAGATTCTTGTTTGTAATTGTATTTTCTATAAAACTGCATGAGTTTATGTCTAAAATATGTAAAGTGCACCAGTCTTGGTAAATATGTTCATAACAAAATGCATGTTCTCCATAAAAGGGCAACACGTTCCAGTACTTACCCGAGGTATGAACTCTCCCTTTATAGAAGAACTCTGTCACTTTTTTGATTGCTTGTGGGTTGTAGATGATGTTCAGTGGACTGGTGTTCACTTCCAGTCTCCGCTCAAACTGACACCTTACAGGGTTTCGCTCATAAATCATTTCAAACACTGGTGATGATGAGCACTCTGCATTGCATCCTGAGGGCACACAAACAAAACCAACATTGGATCCTTTTGAAAGACAAACAGCTGCTGGGAGTACGCCACACTGCCACTACAAGAGAGGGTTACTCCCCCCGTCTGTCGGAAGCCTAACAGCAGAATGAAATATACCCATAGATGAAAAAAATCAAGTATCACCTGCACCTAAATAAAGAATGTTGAGTAAACTACCTAGAATTATGAAAGAAAACTGTTAAATAATGTTTGGTTCACATTAAACATAGCTTTGATAAACCAACCCTACAGGTATCATAAGTTGTCCCAATGTCACAAGCTCAGAGAAAGTATGATCTGTCATTAGGAATTGATAACATGAGATTAAATATAATCTTTTTAAAGAAAATTCTTACCAGAGGTACTGCTGGACTGGCCCGATGGCTGGTTCAGGGCAACAACAACTTTGTCCTACAACGAGTGACACGTTTAAACATCAGAACCTCACACAACATATTGTAGAAAATAACAGTTTTATCCTAAAATGAGAAGCTAGAAATTCACATTTCCAAATGTTTCTTTACATTATAAACTCTCTGCCCATCCGTGTCCATCGCTGCTTACCGTTTTGGGAGACACCAGGACGGGGAAGATGGTGCCCTGAGTAGTCAGGTCTCTCAGGAAAAGCCCCCCCAGCTTCACAGACAGCAGGGAAGACTCAGAGCGAGGGAGGGACTCCAGGATCACCTTCACCCCTGTGGAGAGTTGGTGGCAGTAGGTTAAATCAAGGCAGCGGTAATCAGGAATCTGAATCTATTGAAACCGCTAGAAGACATAAACACTTTGAACTCTTTGGACACATGTTAATCTCTCAAAGAGGGGAGCTGATATTTAATGACCAACTATGAATTGGTCATCCCAAGTAAGTCAAAATAGCTTGAACAACACTTCTAATCTCGTGTCAATTATTAAATTGAGGTTGGATTACTCTTCACTCAGTTAGTTTTTGTAAAAGTCTTGGGGTTCACATACTTTTTCCATCCTCCACTGTGAATGTTTGAACAATGATTTCAATATGGATAAGAACAAAATAATAATTTGTGTGCTATCAGTTCAAACAGATTGTGTTTGTTGATTATTGTAACTTAAGTGAATACCAGGGGCCTCATTTATAAAGCTTTGCGTAGGATTCACGTGGGAAGGTGGCTTATGTAGGACAAAGCAAATAAATACGCACTCAAATATTCCGATTTATAAAACACTGCGCACGCACGTCCTACGCCGGTTTCCCTTTATAAATCACAATCACTCGAAATGCGGCGCAGCTTCTGCGGGCTTCACGTAACGCCCATATTTGCCTATAAATAGTCAAAGAAACGCCCCGTATTAATATTCATTTAGACTGACTGCATGAAGAAGATCGCAGGAAATGACGACAGAACAGCTAAAAAAGACGTCTCACACCGTGTCAGATTTTGGTTCTTTTGGGGAGGTGGAGATAAATCATATTGTTTGGTGGATGCAGTTTGAACCAGAGCAGCAGCATGGAGGTCGGATCGTCACCTAAATACATAAATAAGTGGTCCGAAAAAAGTTAGTGACAAAATACACATAACCTTCCTCAGGCAGTCTGTCAGTGTGTTTGTGCCGGGGACAGGAGACCCCCCCATGATGAGAAACTGTAAGAAAGGTTCGGGGGATCCCTGCGGAGTGGAGTCAATTCATGTTGATTTCTTTATTTGGTGGTTTGTGTTCCAGCTGTCGATCAGCTGTGCGCAGCGTCTCCACTGCAGCCTGTGCGTCTCAACCCCCCCCCCCCCCCCCCGCAGCAACTCTATCCACCAGTTAAATGAAATAAAACTGATGTGCTGTGTAATATCAGCTGCCAAATCTACCAAATATATGGTGTTCTTAGTTTCCGATTTGCACGAACGATCTGCCCCTGCTCATCAGACAGGCCGCCACACTGTGGAACGATCTGCCCCTGCTCATCAGACAGGCCTCCACACTGCCTGCTTTTAAATCGCTTCTTAAAACCCACCTCTTCTCCTTAGCGTTTTAACATCTTTTAGAGCGTTGATTTTATTGCTTTTAAATTGTCTTGTTTTTACTTGTACTTGTTTTATGGTGTGTGAGCTGTGCTGTGTTACTTTTTGTATGTTTTTGTTTTGTTTTATTTGCCTGTACAGCACTTTGTTCTGGAGGTTTAAAGTGCTCTATAAATAAAGCTGTATTGTATTGTATTGTATTTCCATACCTCCTGTGTTTTATGAGCGACTTATCAATTCTTAGCAAACGGCATAAAACATGATTAACGATGATAATATATAAAACCATGCTCGTAAATACAAAACGGCCTCAGTTTAGACGTAATTCTGTCCTTCTGCTTACCGCATCATTTATGAGAATACATGTCATAACATTAAGACAACATATTCAAGGTGGTTTTCAATAACATATCCGTATATATTTATTTCTCCAAGTTAGGTTTTTGTGTGCACTGAGGAGTCTCAAACAGGCGTTTGTTTAATCATTTTAAGACTGGCTTCAATCAATGTTTGCAAATGATTTCTTCATATATGATACATGAGGTAACATTCTATTTATGGTATTATTTCCACATATTTCTCTCCATTCTTCCTTCTGCCAACGGTGTCACAGTTTCTCGTCTCTCCCGTTTTTGTGCGTACCGCGTACGCATGGGTCAGAGTGTGCGTGGAGGACCGCACATTTTCCCGTCAAGCTTGTTTTTTATAAATCGCAAACATTGCTTAGAAACTGGCGTACGCCATCTTTTGAGCGTACGCACCGTTTATAAATGAAGCCCCTGACCATGTTTTGGGACACGTTTATACATAAATGCAGGTTATTCAAAAGGGTTCCCTTAATTTTTCTTGCCACCGTATATACAAGTCTAGATTTTCATTGTTGATCTGTAGAAATCTTTGGCTTTATTGTCTCTTAAGTGGAATGTGTCTAAACTATGCCTCTATACCTGAAAATTCCAACTGGATGACCCCACTTTCGTTCAGAGAGCCCCCCCTCCTGTCCTGGTGGAAGAGCGTGACTCCGCCTTTCTCCAGTAAGAACTCCAGCCGTGCAAACAGGTGATCTCTCCTTGTGAACGTGTTCAGAGTGTGAGAGTCCTCCAACGGGTCGAACAGGTCTTCTGTCTCTGCTGGAGAATCATTATATGATCAGGGTCAGCGGACAGAACCACTAAAGATAAAAAACACAAACACCGACTCTTCATACACAAGTCTAAACCTAATGGAACTGAAGACACAAAGCTAGTCAAATCAACCCTGTGGTTGAACTTCCTCTCTAGATCTTATGAACAGACTGAAGAAGGCGCTACATGCTGTCAGTCAGCTGGTCAGACATCCGACAAGGGGAGTCTCACCCAGAATGTCCCAGGAGGACGGACTGGGCTGGAGGTCCTCAGGCCTCTCTGGGTCCTGGGGCTCTCCATACCAGCCTCCCCAGCCCGGGAACCATGACTGCAGGTACTGGATCATTCCTGAGCTCCCACTCTTGGGGATGGATGTGGGGGGTTCACAGAGCGTGGGGTCACTGCTGGGCTCGCGCACATTCTGGAAGAGAATACAGCAGGCTGAAACTACAACATCAACATATTTAGGACATCAGAGAGAGACTGTTGATTGATTGCTGTGTGTGTCCAGAGACTCATTGCTCACTTCCACGATTTGGATTTTCTTTGTAAAAACTATAAATATAATAATAATAATACAGTTTAGGATATATTTTCCTTATTCAAAAATGTAATGTATCTTCATAAAAGAATCAGAGAAAATACTATTCTATACTGTGTGCCTGTTATAGGAAGTCAACCATTTGTTTACAACTTAACACTGTGTATTTATTTATACCAAACTATTGATTCAGAATCTTTTCACAACAATGTTAAGGTGTGTGTAATATAGCAGCACACAGAGAGCCGACCCTGCCTCCCTCTGAGCACAAGCTTCTATATTTGTCCTCTGTGAGTTCACTGACAGACTAACAAGAGTATAAACTAGCCAGAAGGGGATTTGTCCTACATTAAAAAATGAAGACCCCTTTAAGACCCTTAAAGGGTTTGAATTTGTTATGTTTGTTATACAGTAATAAACAAGTGTAAGAATGATCTAAACCTACCTCTGCCATTTCTTCCTCCTTTCGAAACCAGTCGTGAACTATTTCTCGGAGACTCTGCAGCTCCTCTAGTGTCTGCTCCTCTTCCACTCGCTGCAGCTCGCTCTTCAGATGAACACAAACAGTGCATATGAACAAATGATTTGTTCCAACTGACAATCATTTTTAAAATACTTGATTGGTTATCTTAGTGCATCACAGGATGTGAAAAAAAACTAAAACATATATGAATGTGTGCCTATTTATAGACCCTCCTCCAAAACTATTAGAACAGCAAGGCTAATTCCTTTATTTTTGCTATACACTGAAAACAATAAAACAATTGGGTTTGACATCAAAAGATGAATATGAGACAAATGGTCAGTATTTCAGCTTTTAATTCCAAGTATTTACATCTAGATCTGTTAAACAACTGAGAAGATAGCTCCTTTTGTTTAAACCCACCCATTTTTCAAGTGAGCAAAAGTATAGGAACATGTGACTGACAGCTGTTTTCTGTTGCCCAGGAGTGTCCTGTTACTTTGATTATTCAAACAATAAATAGCACTGCATGTCTACTCTCAGTTTGAGCTTTTGCCTGTGCAGACTGCATTTATAGTTAAAACGATGTAACCAACATGAAGACCAGAGAGCTGCCTATGGGAGAAAATGCTTCCGGTGCCTTGCTCAAGGGCACCACGGCAGGACCCAGGAGGTGAACTGGGACCTCTCCAAGTACCAGGCCACGCTCCATATTTAGGTCTGTTCGGGGACTTGAACCAGCGACCCTACGGCTCGGACGGATCTGCTCATGATTCCAACACACAAGCTCATCTGTAAAACATGGTGGAGGTGATGTCATGGCTTCTTCTGGGACGGGCTCATTGATCTTCATTGATGATGTAACACATGATGGCAGCAGCTAAACGAACTCAGAGGTCTACAGAGACATTTTGTCTGCCAATTTAAAGAGAGATGCAACCAAACTGATCGGGAGATCCTTCATCATGCAGCAAGACAACGACCCAAACACACTGCCAAAACCACCAAGGAGTTTATCAGGGAAAAGAAGTGTTAGGTTTTAGAGTGGCCAAGTCGATCTCCAGACGTAAACCCTGTTGAGCGAGCGTGTCACCTGATGAAGAGGAGACTGAAGAGAGGAACCCCCGAAACTAACAACAACTGAAAGAGACTCGGTGAAAGCCTAGAAAAGCATCACAAAGACGAATGCAAAGGTTTGGTGATGTCAGTGGGTCGCAGGCTTGATGCAGTTATGCAAGCAAAGGATTTGCAACTAAATACTAATTATTATTCACTTTTCACACTATTTGAAGTCTGTGGTGTATCGTTAAAAACAATGCTATCTTCTAGCAGTGGCTCAGTCGTCCGGCAGTGGCTCAGTCAGTAGGGGCTTGGACTGTGAGCCGTAGGGTTGCCGGTTCAAGTCCCCAAACAGACTTAAAGTATGGAGTGTGGACTGGTACTTGGAGAGGTCCCAGTTCACATCCTGGCCTGCCGTGGTGCCCTTGAGCAAGGCACCGGACAACATACTATAGTTTATTTTACTTTTATAGTTTTTTATGATATTTCAGTTGACCAGCAGATAGTAGCCTTAAAGGTGGGGCGGGTGATTCTGGAGAAACCAGCTCGAGTGCGCTACAATTTGAAAGTACACAACCGGAAAAAATCTGCCTCTTCCTTCAGACTTCCTTACAGAGCCCCTCCTCCAATACACACGAACGCGCACATGACCAATGAGGGCACGAGATAAGTTTGTGCACAGATGGAAGGCTGACAGGCAGGTAGGCCATCCAGTTATTTTAGCCGGGCCGGCTCAGGTGATTGGTCGTGCTTTTTACAGCACCACGGCTTCCACAGATGACATTTTTTTATGGATTTATTGTCAAAGCATTTAATGTATTCATTGCTATCGGGATGTTAAGAGCATTCCATGGAATATAACAAAAAGTGTTTCTGTGTGAATTACCTACCCCACCTTTAAGCAAAGTACACAGCTTTTAACTTCTTCTATTCTTTGATTACTAGCCTTTACCATGTGGAATGAGGCGTGATCGAGCATGAAAACTGAGTAGTTGAAATGATGTACTATTATCTATCAATTAATTATTGTAAAGCATTGATTTTACACATGAGTTGATCACTTTAAACACTCAGCATTTACACCTGCATCATTAGTTCGATGATTTGCCATCAAAGCGTAATTCATGAGCAATAAATTAACATAATCGTTTTTTGATACAGCAGGTTCATGTTTAGGTGTTGTACCTCCTCTGGAGGACTCAGTGGGACTCCTTTGAGCCTCCTGAAGTACAGGCTTGTGTAGGTCTGAGCGTCTCGGGCCCGCTGCAGAGCGAAGTCCCAGCTGCCCCTGCGCCGCTGCTCCCGTATCTCACTCAGGTTGGCCTGGATGGCAAACATCCACCACTGCCGGCAACTGCAGGAGAAACCAGGTCAAAGGATGGAACGGGTGTGCACACCGCATACACACGGTTTCAAATGTAACAAAGTTAACTGTTTGCTCCTATTAGAAACATGTTGGGGAACTTACTTTCCAGAAATGGGCACCTTCGGTCTCCACTTTTGGTAAAGCATCTCTGTCTCCCGACGGTCCAGCTCTTTAAGGAATGCCATGATCTGCTGGTATTGGACCTAGGACACACACACACACACACACACACACACACACACACACACACACACACACACACACACACACACACACACACACACACACACACACACACACACACACACACACACACACACACACACACACACACACACACACACACACACACACACACACACACACACACACACACACACACACACACACACACACACACACACACACACACACCTTATTTAACAGAGCCCTGTAATGGGTACCTATAAAGTAATCTTATGTTGTTGTTAAGAGAGTGTGTCAGGTGTTCACACAGACCTGTGACAGGCGCAAGGACATGGGCTCCAGCTGAACTAGGCCCTCGATGCGTGGCGTGTGTCGGGCCCTCAGAGGCTCCTTGGAGGTGTTTCTTCTGAGCAGCACGGAGGCACACACAGGTTCAAAGATGTACTGATGCGTGCGGCTCTGCATACACCGGGTCATCGCATCCTAAACCGTCACAAACAATCAGACATCTGAAACTTCACCTCCTTAACCCGCTCCCTACAGAGGTGGTGTGACAGGCAGGTGACACATGTTGTAAAAATGTAAATGTCCCCTCTGTGGGGCGGATAAAGGTATTCTGATTCTGATGTCTGACAGCACAAGGGTTCCAACAAGCAGATTTACTATGTGATTCATAATGTCTTTCATATCTGAAAAACACCTTATGATTCTTTCATAGTGTTTCATCTTTAAGTCCAAAGTAAATTACTATCATTTATTGCTGTGTGTGAGTTGTGTGTGTCAAGCAACAGGACTGTCTGTTTATGCGGTGTGCACTTCAGATTGGTCAGGTATGAGTCAGGATGAACCTTGTATAAAGAACTATGATACTGTGTTCCCAGGGTCTGACCTGCATCTGGTTTGCGGGTAGCTTCCCCAGCATTTCACTCTCTGTGTCCCAGTACACGCTGAAGTCTTGTATCTCCAGCTGCTTCTGCCGGAGCTGCTTCTGGACCTGGAAAGAAAATAAATCCCCAGTAAACCTCACATGTGGTAGACCAGGATCAACTACAAAAATATTTACGACACATGTAATTCATCAATAAAAGATATTAAGTTATCACTACAAGAAAAACTTCTTTAGTGAATGCAATATTTGACCTTTTTAAAATGTTGGTTACACATAAATTATGACTAATTCTAGCACCTTTATTTATTTGATCTCATCCAATAAAAGCCTAATGATAATGCAGTCTGACATCTGGTTGTAAAATAAAATACATTCTGGGCATATAGTGCATGGTCTAAATGACAGAGCAGGGCTTATCGTGTTGTATTTATTAATTACTCCTAGGTGTGTGCAGGGCTAACTTGAATCTTTAAATACAGCAACATGTGGAAGGAAAATATGATATTTCTGAAAGAAAGAACCCAAACAAATATGAAGCACAATATTTGGTTAGATTTAAATGTTGTGGATCATTTTTCAGTAAAAATGGACTCCTGGATTTTATAACTCTCTTTACCTGACATTGTGCACAATTAGCAGCTTGTGATGCGTAAGATAGGGCCTCCCGGGGAAACACTCACCGTCTCGTTGGAGGGGTTCTGGGCAGAAACGTTGTTGATGCAAACCCCAAAGGCAAAGGGTTTCTCTGGGTTGGAGAAGTCATCCTCAAATCTGAGATGCACATCTTGGATGTTCAGCTACGAAGAGAAGTGAGAAATGAAAGGTCAGTGTGTAACTCAACAACAACTACCTGATTACTTTGACCCACTGCAGGTCAGGAAGGCAGCATGGAAATGTGGAAGGTATTGATGTATTCAGGTATTCTTCTTACTTTTTTTAGTTGCAGTAAGTATTTTAGGTACACCAAGCTTAAAGGACAAGTCTGTCTTAAAACAATTGGAAGTTGCCCTAATGAGCACTGAACCAGGGTTCACTTACTGTAATAATCCTAAAGGTTTCCTCCCTCCCCATGTTAGTGATGGGGTACATTTACTCAAGCACTGAACTTAAGTACAATTTTGAGGTACTTTACTTGAGTATTTTAGGTTACGTTGTACTTCTACCCTACTACACTTCAGAGGTAAATATTTTACTCCTCTACGTTTACGTAGTACCTTACGTAACTTTTCAGATATAGATTAATGATAAACAATATAATCAACACTTAAATACAACTTTAGTTTCACCTAGAGTAAATTCAAAAGCTACCCTGCAGTAAATAAAATAATTATAATATGTTCCACCTTTACAAGCTTGATAAACACATTAATACATCAAAGATTATAATGACAACATATGATGGGCCAATCGTCATAGGGAGTTCTTTTACTTTTGGTACTTTAGGTATATTTACATGCGGATACTTTTACTTGAGTAATATTTTGAATGCAGGACTTTTACTTGGAACAGAGTATTCCTACACTCTGGTACTTCTACTTTTACAAGTACAAGATCTGAGTACTTCTCCCACCTCTGATATATTCCAAAGTTTCTTTAGTGTATCATTTGGAACACTAAATTGACAAACAACTATTCAGTGCATCACCTTCATGTACTGGACTGGGGAGTGGTTTGAGCTCATGCAGAGATTATACGTATTGTTTCTGATACACACAGTAATGTTGAATGGCTTACCTCAATGTTTTCCACAATCCTGGTGACCGCTGAGGCGGTGGCAGAGTACCAGTACGACTCTCCTCTCTGCTCACACTCACTCTGCAGGGGGAGGGGGTAACAAGTAACATTTAAAGAGGTGAGTAGACATCAGGATTGTCAGTCCTGCACAACCCTCCGAATTCTGCACATTGCACATATTTTATTTTGTTATATATTATTTTTACGGTTATACCTATATTTCATCCATATTCAGTGTAAATGTTGCTATATTTTAATGTTATTATAGTTTTCTTAAAATCGTTTTATTTGTATGTATGTTTATGTATGCACCCAAAACACCGAGACAAATCCCTTGTATGTGTTCAGCTACTTGGCAATAAAACCTGTTTCTGATCAGACACATAATACAATAAAAGGAGGCAGCAAACACACTACATTATTACATGTCCTCGTCCCTTTTACTGTAGATAAGGCACCCTGTTTACCTGGTTGAGGGAAAGGGATTTTCTTCCCTAACACTTCTGAAGTGTCAGCTGTTCTGTTGATTACGAGAGGAATCTGATACCAGTGCTTTCTTTGATTTTTAAAACTTTAGAAATAATAATTTAGGTCCACTACTTTGGTTATGTTTTTTGTTTTTTGATTGTACAGGCTACAGACACAAAACATGGACATAACAATCACCAAAACAGGAGACATTCCGATATCAGACAAAAAACCTGAAAATGAAATACAGTCAGTAGGTCATTTCAACATTTCATTAAAAAGAAAATAGGTTGACAGTCCAATATCATCAAAAGCACATAGCATGGCAAGCATATTTATATTTATTGTTCCTTTTAATCCCACTCTTCGCTAGAGCTGATTGTTTCCCATTTCATGGTGTGTTGAGCCACCCTTTGATTCTTTGTGGCAATCATCCTTTCCAAAATAAATTGTGTTTTTAATCTACTTTTCACACCCCTTAAATTCAGATGTTTCCTTGATTGAGTTTTAAAAATAAGTATTTTATCCAGAAGAATAATTGTATTCATCAACTGTGTATTGTCCTCATCCAAAAGCCCAAACAAAACACCAAAGGGAGTAAATGCTAAATCAAAGTGTCTTAAGCCAATTTTGAATCTCAGTCCACAGTCTTCCAACGTATGGACAATAAAAAAATAAATGCATCTGGTCTTCCTCTTCCTCCTCACAGAATCTACAAAAAGGTGACGGTTCAATATTAAAGGTGTTAAGTTGTTTTTTTGTAGCGGTAATCTTGTAAAAGATCTTCAGTTGGAAGATTCTTGAATAGGAATCAAGTGTTGTTTTGTATATGGTTCTAACAAATTGTTTCCAGGGTATCAGAATATGAAATTCCTCTTCCCAGAAGGGCCATTGCTCTGTAAACAGAGATTATAAATTATTTGTATTTTTGATAGCCATTTCTGACTTCTTGTATGAGGTGTACAGACCTGTTGTCGGTTTCCATCTTTTTTTAATTTACGTTTCCAGTTAGTTGGAATAGCTGAAAGCAGCTGGTTAAAGTGAAGGAAATCACATATCTGACCATACATACAGCAACAACCCTGATATGAAATGAAATGACCTGTGCTATCTAGTAAATCATTCATAGAAATAATTCCTTTTCTCAGGAGACTTTCCCATAGTAGTGGTTTCCCATCTATTAAAACTTCTGAGTTCAACCATATTAATTGATTTGGGATTTCTTCTGGTGTGTAATACTGGAAACTCAACCAAGCCTTCAATGCATCTCTAACAAATGGTGAAATGTCTGCTAATATCTCTTTGAATAACCTTTCACAGTGGGGAGATTTGAATTGGAAAAAGGGAAACAGTTTACAGTCAAAAAATAATAAATGCCCCGAAAATAAGTTCTGACTTGTTCTCCAAAGGCTATTATGGTAAATCTTATTAATCCAAGATGCTTTTAAGAATGAATTCATTGCTGCCAATTTTTTTAAGTTTAGTCCACCATTTTCAAGTGTATTATATATATATTGCCTTTTTATCTTGTCAGGCTTATTATTCCAGATGAACTTAAACATTCGTTGTTCAAAGCTTTTAAAGCATTGTAGCTCGAAATCTGTGCCTCTTAATGTTCCTATTCTCAATACAGCATTTATCAAAGTTAGGCCTTAGCCCAGCTCATTTTGAAAAGTGATTTAAATCAACTATGAGGGCATCTAATGAAGTTTTTTCAGGCTGTAGAAAGAAAGTTGCAATAAATAAAAGCCCTGGTTTTCCATCCTCTTCGTGATTATCTATCATATGAAGCAGATGGTGAATATTATCTCCAATAAAACGCCCTTTTATGAAACCTGAATTGCTTTTCATCCAACGTTTTAGTCAATTCATTTACCTCCTCTATTAGTCTCTTCTCCTTTTTCAAATATTGTTTTAGTTTCCATGACCCCATCTGAACAGCGTGTCCTCTAAAAACACACTTAAAGGCTTCCCAGACGTTGTGAGGGTCCGATGAATTATTATTAATTTGAAAAAAATCTTTGATTGGTTCTTTAGTTTTTTCAATAAAATCCGTACCATTTAAAAGTGATATGTTGAATTTCCAATACCCCCGCCCTCTGGGATATTCTGCTGTAATAATTTGCAGTGTTACGATGGCATGGTCAGATCTTAATCGGTCACCAATACTACATTTGAATACTTTGTGAACCAGGGAAAAGGTGATAAGAAAGTAGTCAATGCGACTAGCTTGTTGTCCCCTGCGCCATGTGTACCTGCTTGAATTTGGATTTTTTTGTCTCCAAATATCCACTAAATCTAAGGATGCCTTGAGTTGTTGGATTTCATTTAAGGCCTGGGGGTGATTATTAAAAGAATGAGTACCTGTAAGATCCTTGCTTATGAGTAAGATCCTTGCTTATGTTTAACACCATATTGAAATCTCCAACTATAATATTTTGGTTATTTTTTAGAGATGAGATAACTTTATGGATCTCCTCAAAAAAAATTGGATTATCATCATTTGCCCATAGATATTAATGATATTTACGTGCAAGTCATCCACTGTCACCTCTAACATAATCCACCTTCCATCCTCATCAGTTTGTACAGAATGAACTAAGTGTTGAATTTCTTTTTTAAACAGAATCATAACACCCCTACTATTAGTAGTGCCATGACTGAAATAAATATCTCCACCCCATTCTGATTTCCATTTTAACTCGTTTTCAAAATTAGAATGCGTTTCCTGCATACAAATAATTTTAATATTGTTTTTATCTTTCAACCAAGTAAAAACTTCATTTCTTTTAGAGACATTAGCCAAGCCGTTACAGTTAGAAGTTGCCATCGTAATACTAGTACATGTCATGTATCATCTAAAATGAATACAAGGCTCTTACTTTAAAGGTAAAGTCATGATCAAAGAAGATTCTCATACCGCTATAAGTTATTTCCTTCTTTCCCCATGCAGCCTGTAGTATTTGCTTCTTGGTCTCAAAGTTTAGGAAAGCAACAATAATCGGTCTGGCACGCTCCTTGACTTCTCTGTACTCCCGGTGCGCTCTGGTGATGTTAAAATCTCCCGGTATTTTAAGCACCTCGTTGAATAGTTTCTTCAGGACTTTTCTCTGGTATGTTGAATATCCGCGCATTGTTTTGCCTGGTCTTACTTTCCAGGTAGTCATTGCGTTCTTCCATCTGAGACTTTATTTACCAGATATTTTATTGATTGTTGGTGAAGTATTTCTGTGTCATGCATCTCACCGACACGGCACTCCACCTGATCCACTCTGTCGCTCGTTCTTGTTTGATCGGTGCGTAGTTCTGTTGTCAGTTGCATCATTTTCTTTATGTCCTTATCCGTCTCAGCTTGAAATTGTTGAAATCCATTCTGAAGTCTTTGATCTCTTTCGATATTGCTTCCTTCATTTCGAGCATCAGATGTTTTATTTCTCCTACTTCCGCCATTGTGGGGACGGGTGACGCAAATTGTTTGTTCGCCCGTTTCTTGCTTGGTAAAGTAGTTTTTTCCGCCGTTACACCTGATCGCAAATTCATCCCCTGTTAATGTTTAGTTGTGAGCGCAAACAGAGATATTTAAAGCACCATATCCTTCTTCTTATCCTTCTTGTGGGGTTGAAGAGCTACCCAGCTTTTCACGCTGCCGCCACCTTTAAAGGTATTTTGGTAAAAATGTGTTGGTGTAAAGTGACACGTACATACAGCGCCAAAAAAGGGATACGTTGCACAAGTGAGTCTACTGTAGGGTCACACCTTAGAACTTAGTTGCTGGATTGATGAAAAATCACGGAGGATTTTTTTTTTTTTTAATATACCTTCACTTAGGGGAGAAAAACAAGAACACCTTTAATGATGTATAACGTAGATCCACCTACTTTGAATTTGTCCTCCAGGGCTTTGAGGAGGCGTGTTTTGCGCTCCCTCTCCTCCTCTCTCTCCTTCTCTCCGTCGTATTCCTGCAGCTGCATCGGGCCGATGATGAGGTTGAGCTGGGACATGGAGATCACCCATGGGTCACTGTGAGGCCGGTAGAAAGGGATCTGCAGAGTAATCTTTCCAATGAAGCCTGGGGAAAGACAACAGGATGCATGGATCACACTGGAGGAAACATCCTGAATACGAGTATAGGTGTATGAGTGTTAGTGAAGCTGCTGCAGACGTTTTGGATCATCTCTAACCACGTGCTGTTAGTGTTGGACTGACATTTAAACAGCTCAAGTGGAGTATGTTAAACTATGCTCTTTGTCATTAGTTGAAGTTGAAGAAGTGCTACAAATATGTTGTGATATATTATATACTTTGTTTATGTCTAAAAGCATTGGAGTGCCCCAGAGGACCTGAATGATCAGTGTTCTCTTGATGAGGAGCACTGAGCCTGGGCTGCCCTCAGGCTCCAGTCGTTCAATGTTGAACAGACAGCCTTCACTAGAAGCTGGAAGTGTTTAGGTTTCTTGTTTTTTTTTTAAAAAGGCATTGAACCCTTACGCCTCACTAGAGAATGTCTCTGATTTTGAGCATCATACAGTATGTGTTATTCTGTACGTACACGTCCTGGCATGAGTGTGAGTTTTACAAGTTGAACCTCAGCTCCTTAACCCCCTGACTTCCTTTGTGATGCGCCACCCAAAATTCCCTTGAACGCCTCTCATTTGAGAAGAGAAGCAGGCATTCACCGTCATTACATCAGAGCACACGTTAGCAGACAGCAGAATCCTGACTCAGCTTGCTATGATGGACAGAAGGCACTGACAGGCTCTATGAGATACTTGCAGTACACATACAAGAAGTCAGAAGAGAAACACTAAAGTGAGACTTTCAGTCTTCATCTCTTCAGTACAGGCAGGTTGACTCGTCTTTTCATACATTAGCCATCCGTAGGATTCAGTTGAAATGACCTTTTAAGACATTACCATCTGACAATATAATTTGATGTACACATATTGTTGAGATTTTGTCCATTAAAAGTAAACATTTATTCACCAAATGTTGGCCATTATTCTTTCTGGCGCAATATGAGACACATTAATGTGTCCTGAACGCTAAGCTTGCTGCCGTTAAACTTCATCAACATGACCCAGCTAAACCAGCGATGTCTGCGGCTGACTGAAAAGTGGGTCTAAACTAAATACTGATCTTTGGGTGATGTCTATTTACCAGCCATATTGAAAACTGATGCCATGCCATGTTATTTTCAGTTGAGTAAAGTTGTTGTTCAGCACTGAGAATCATTACCTTACATAAACACATTTATCGAAGCATAAAGCACATGCACAGTTGATGTGTGGATAAGCTTTTGTCTTTGAGAGCACTCCCCTATTCCACTTTGGATATTGTTTTGATAGTTGTGTTTAAACGTTGTGTCTCACCTGCTTTTACTTCAAATGGAAGGTCAAACTCTCGGAGGGCATCTTTCCTCAGAGGGAGGTTCTCCAGCTCCACGGCCCCTGAGGAGCAACACCGTCACACACTCAAATACCAACTGGTAGTTACACAGTGACCAAGGGATTTTCCAATATAAAAGGATCACACTTTAACAAATGTAACACAGTGCCTTACAAGGGCATAGCCTCAGTTGCCATCATTAAATTGAGATGACACAAAGGATGAAAATGGGCTACTGCTATCGACCAATGTCATCTGATTTGCAGATCACATAAATCACATAAAGAGGACAACAATCAGAGAAAAATACGCTGTCTGTCTGTGGTACGCTAGGATGGGGTCAGAGGATTAGATTTGTGTATCCACTATGCAAGTGATTATACTAATTAAAGTTTTGACTCTGGTGGTCAGTCCGTACACTTACAGTATCATAAGAAGTTAGTAGGCTGGAGGTGGTTATAGAAATGGCTCTTAGAGCAGGTATTTAATAATGATTATTTTTCTCGTGATAGAGGTCTTTGTTACGGGCTGGTCCACAGAGTTGTATGATTACATTTGTGCTTATCCAATGATAATCGGCCCAGAATGTAACATGCTCATGTTCATCCTGGTATAGAACAATGTAGCATGGTTTGTAAAATAATCTGTTAGAACCTGAAGTAATGCATGTGTAATTACCTTTGA
Source organism: Dissostichus eleginoides (assembly GCA_031216635.1). Taxonomy (NCBI): domain Eukaryota; kingdom Metazoa; phylum Chordata; class Actinopteri; order Perciformes; family Nototheniidae; genus Dissostichus; species Dissostichus eleginoides. Next base: position 37,189,572 of record CM062267.1, read on the forward strand.
GAAGGGCGATGGAGAGCTGGTCTGTGTTCAGGTTGCTGACATATTTCCCCAGGTATGTGTTCAGCACCCAGGCCACCAGGCCTTCCAACATCCTGCAGGCTTCTCTGAAGCTGACAGGTGGGCTGTTCAATGTCTAACAAACATAGGAAACATGTCTTATTGATATATAGAAATACGATGGCTTCATAATGTCATGAGTGAAAACGGTATCTCCATTAGGCAATCTTCTCCTATATGGGTGAGCCAGCATCTGCAGCAAAGTCATGTCTAAAATCCAGACTTTTGAATATAGAATTACTGAAGTGTGACTACAATAATTATTGATCTTTGATACATGTCATCATACAAGGCATAAGGCATGTACCCCATAAACCCCCTGCTTGCCTCTGTTCCCTCCTCCTGTGAAGCTGACCCTCTGAGGGCTCAGCAGGGACGGGATGTCCGAACGCTCAACAAGGCCATGCCATTTTCTTGGACGCCTTTTAGAGACATTTAAAGCGATAACGTACTCTCCAACGGGAATTTATTTTTGTATTATATTAACTAGCTAATTAAAGTGAAATAATTGGAAGTACACCACACGGAAGCTTTCTGACGTCGTATCATCGATGACAGAGCTCATGTGCCTGCAGTGACCTCATAGAGGGAAAGCAGTTACAGGGTCTATCACAGTTAACAGCATGGTCACCAAAGAATGCCTTATCACACGTTTGCAGTTTAAAAGTTACTTTAAATGCTCAATTAAATGTAGCACAAAATCTTAACAGTACGTCACTTTAACTAGCGTTAACGTAGTAACCAGACAGAGTGACTTCTTACCGCCAGAGACGACAGGTGTTCATCCGCCCAGCTTCAGTCCATGTCAGCCTAACCCCGCTGTCAGTAGGTGCTCATGGCTCTTCAAAAGCACTGAGAACAGGACTCCAGTCTATCGTTAAACTTCGTGAACTGCACACCATGGGCTGCAGGCAGTGACACTACATTAAGCTACAGGGAAAATACAACGGGTTTGTTTAAAAGCTGTCAGGAGCATACAGAGCTAAACTGCTGCTTGTTGACGGACAGGGCAAGGTTGTGATCTACTTAGCTAGCCACTTTGCTAAAACTAGCTCGCCCTGGTGGACAAATAGCAGCCAGAAACCAGCAGCTGCGTTAATCTGACTCAGAGACAACACCGACCCGTTTTCTCTGGAAACACATTTAATCCTCGAAAATAAGTGGTGTTTGTTGTATTTCCAGACTTCAGAGTTGTGTCGTATATAGGCACACTTCCCATGTACCGATGAACGTCCAACACTTACTTCCTGTCATGTGACGAAAACAAACTGCTCCTTTCGTGTGGCGTTCAAACAAAACCCGGAAAACGTGCATTGAACTGCACATTTTAATAAGCCTAGTATGAGGTTTACAATCCTGTATTCCAAAAATAAAATTAAAAGCCAAGCCAAAGCCATTAAAATATAAACTCAAATATAAATATATTAAACAAATGTAGATATAACCCTCTATGGTTTAAAATCATGTATCTCTGGAAAACTAAATTCAAGCTGCAGCCGAAAACATGCAATGTAAAAATGTTTTTATATTGACAAAATATTAAGTTGATTAGTGTTCTGTTGAGATGCATCACCAACAACTCCAAAAAAAATGTGCGGGTAGATAAGAGCGTATTTCCCTGATGCATTTATCATTAGGTGGAAGCAATTGTTAACAGTACCATCACAAGGAAGTAATCATCTGGATGACCCAACTCCGGGTACAAAAAAGAACGCAAACGCCACATGAGAACTTCCGGCAGGACTAGGCCTACATGTTGTCGTTTCCTCCACAGGGGGGCGCTGTTGCATAGAGTGGTGCAGTGACGAGTCCTAAAACCCGGAAGTGAGTTAGCATTTTACCACTACCGGTTGCCTGGGTGTTTCTCTCTGAAGGCTTCTCAATACTCCAATTTCCCCTTCTCGACTCCTATCCTCGTGTCTTAGTCCCGCCCACAGGAGATGCGAGCGGAGGAGTCGAGGAGGGGAACCGAGGAGAGAGGAGGGGAAGCAGCAGGCGTTTAGAGAAATTAGAAATCCTCTCCTCTGAGCGGTCATTTTAAAGAGACGTCCGTTAATGATGACAGGAGGCACAGAAGTTGGAGTTGAAGTTGTCTGATGGACAGAACTGTGTTCATGATGACTTATATATTTACTTTTAATTCATTGACAGTGCGGTATAATGAGACAATAACAGGCTACAGATGTGGACATATACACACATATATTTATATAAATATATACAATTTAAGAATCAAACAAGTATGAGAGCACTCTCATAATAACGTAACACAATCAGAGACTGGATATATCCCCCCCTCTCTGGTCGCTGAAATGGGGAATTGAAATTACGAGCCAAAAGTTGTATTTACAAGTATTAAAAGTAAGCATAGGACACCAAACCAACTGAGACCCGTCAGTCCGCCGCATCTACGCACTGTACAACACGCACCTACACACTGTACCACACACACACCTACACACTGTACCACACACACACCTACACACTGTACCACACACACCTACAGCTCCTAAAGCATATAATAGGCTATATATCAGCATACAGCCGTTGTGTATTTTATTATGTGAAACACTAAATGGTCTTAGAAAAATATCGACTCTTTGTTTGTAGATATCTACTAAACTACAGCATACAAATACAGAGAGTAATGTAGGCCTGTTATACTGAGTGATATATATTATACACACTGCTCTGCTTTCTGAACGGACCTCACAGCTGTTCTCACTGGAGACATCGTGTCGCGATGAAAGCAGTTACTAAAATAATATCCAGGGGATGCATGCAGAGCTGTGATTGGCTGAGATAAGTCCGGCCGTGCGTCACGCCTCCACCGTTTCCGGAAATGCATCCGCGGAGGAACCATCAGTGTATCCTCGGTTATAGCTCCTCCAGAGAGCCTCCTCAGTGCTCGGTCCTCGATTTTTGCGTTTAAAGAAATGAGATGTCCTTCAACATGGCGGCTGAAATCCATTTCCGGGTCACTACCGGAGGACCGAGGAGTCGAGGAATCGAGGAGGGGAAATTAGAGTATTGAGAAGCCTTCAATGTCGAGGAAGGCTGCTCCAGTCAGAGCCACTATTTCAAGCATACTACGTCATCGAGAGCCGCCGAAGGACTGTTCCAATGTCCAGCATACTTGGAATTCTACCGAGGCCGGCGTACTTCGTAGCGAGAAATTTCGAGGCTGCACATGTGTAGACTCCGTGGTCTTAAAATCCCCACAATGCTTTGCGCACGGACCAATTTCCAAATCATTGGCGGAAATAGCGCTCCATTTAAGGCGGGGCCTCGCATATGTGACCTGCTCCATCGAAATCAGTCGCATTGACCCAAAGACACATTTTGAGTTGTATACACTGTTGGAAAGAGGAGATTCCTAGCTTTCTAATGATATCAGGATTATTTTTGTACTCCAAATATTAAGCAAAATATGTCACATTATATAATGACTGTCACAGAGTCATCATTTTGAGAAAAAGGCCTTTAAAGTTTCCTCTTCTCTGGAATCCATCGATCTGATTGATTATTAGCGGAGCAAATGATATATAAGGTATATTTATACGTTTTCTTTTTCAAAATACCAAACATCATGCATTTTACCCATGCCTCATTTTGCTGTATTTTGCTCTCCTGCATGCGCTGCATCTGACCACGCCCCCCTGCAAAGGAGGGGGCCGAGTTACGAGCGTCATGTTACCATGCTGTTACCGGCAACCGGCAACCTCTCATTCCCCTGATTGGTGGAGAGTTGGCCATATAGGCGGAGCACCACTTTTGTGACGTAGCAAAGAATTCAAATCTGTATCAGTCTGTATCAGATCCGTTGCAGCCCCGTTTTTAGAGATTTGGGTATGGAGGAAAAGAGAGAGGGTTGTGTTTTCTGACACTTTGTGAGTTCCCTGACACACCGGGACACATATTCATGTATAAAAGACGTACAAAGGTGCATTTTGCATGATAAGTTTAAGTTACTCTGTTCTCCGCTTGTAATTATGGTGTTACAAGCTTCAAAGTTTATTTATCATCTGAATTTGCCGAAACAAGTTTAATATTATGAAAGCTAAGACTTTGTTTAATCGAAATAAGATGAAAACAAACTGTAACGGACCCTGCCGTGTTATCTATGATTACTATACGCCTTACATTCATAATTTCAGCCGGAGGGAGGGGAAGCAGCGCTGCGGAACAGCAGAGTGGCGAGTGAGAGCCGTCATCTTCCCTTTACAAGCTTCAAAAATGTATTTATCGTGTGATTTTGGAAATAAAAGTTTCATATTCTGAAAGCCAAGACTTTGTTTATTTAAAATCAAACAAAACACCCGAACCCCGAAAAACTTTTTTTACGCAAATCCACGTTTATTTTTAAATGAGCCGTTGCGACTTCCGACTGATTTCGATAGAGCGGGTCACATATGACGCACACCTGCACACCTGTTAGCCTGTTTAACCACAATTCTTTGTTTTCCGAGGCTAGGAAGGATTCTTGCCTCGCTTCTGAAGCAAGTGACTCGGAAGACGTGCTACCAAGCAAGCGTCCTCGACATTGAGAAACACCCCCTCTGTGACTACCAAGCCCCCAGTGCGCCGGACTCTGTGGGTGTCGAGGAAAGCTGCTCCAGAGCCACTATTTCAAGGATATTACGTCATCGAGTGCCGCCGAAGGACTGTTCCAATGTCCAGGATACTTGGAATTCTACCGAGGCCGGCGTACTTCATTGTGGGAAATTTCGAGGCTGCACATGTGTAGACTCCGCGGTCTTAAAATCCCCACAAGGCTTTGCGCACGGACCAATTTCCCAAATCTTTGGCGGAAAATGTAAGGCGGGGCCTCTCATATGACGCACACCTGCACACTTGCTAGCCTGTTCCATTCTTCGTTTTCCGAGGCTAGGAGGTATTCTTGCCTCGCTTCTTAAGGAACTCACTCGGAGGTACATGTGCTACCAAGCAAGCCTCCTCGACATTGATGTGCTTTTTACACGAGAACGCAAACGGTTGTATCCGCTACTTTTCTCTTTCGTATAGCCCGTTTGTTCACACAAGGCCGTAGCGGAAACGCGGAAATGGACCCCGCAAACGATAACGGGTCCCAAGGTGGATAGATCTGCAAACGGAACGCTATGGGGGGGCAAACGGCTCCGTGTGTACGCCCTATACGATCATTTCCTGATAACGATGAAGCCATAGCCCCACCTCTCCCCACCTCTGCTGCTCACTGCTGTAGCTTGGTCAGTAGCTACTGTCAGTAGCTACTGCTACTGCTACTGACCATGCTACAGATGTTACTACAAAATCTACCGCTTCTCTACCACAACCATAAGCAACAAGTGGACATGGAGAATTACATGAACGTCTACATGTTGCTAAATCCACCGCAGGGCATAAATAGAAGGGCAACCATGCTCGGGGGTCTTCTTCGCTGCTTTTGGTGTATTTTGTGGCGAAAGTACAGCGTCACTTACAGGCCCGGCATATGTACTACACCGTCTCCAGCGCTTTCGAGCAGTCTCGTGCGGAAGTACAGCGCCACTTACAGGCCCGGCATATGTACTACAGGCTCTCCAGCGCTCCCGAGCGGTCTCGTGTGAACGGAAGAGTTTTTTGATATTGTATTCCAACACATTCTCACTCCCAACTCGGCCTATGTTGACGTTATGTCAGGGTCCCTGTCGTCACTTTCCAACGCAAGGGGGGGCCCTTTAGCGTCGAATTTCAACTTTCGGGGATGTCCATAGACTTCTATAGAGCTCCCTAAACGTATGTAGTAGACGAGTTGGGATCGCGGAGAAATGCTCTCAGCAGATCCATTCTCACAGCATTTATCAACCTTTTTCTTACTCAATATCAAGCCACACTTATTGTTTTTACTTCTTTATTTTAATTGTATAATGTCGGACTTTTGTTGCCGTCAGTTAGGGGGAGAGTAGGAGCTCAGAATACTGAAATCTGTATTGTTTCATCGTTTTTTCCTTCTAATTTTGTATTCTTTTCTAAACCACATACTGTTATTTACTCAACAATAAGACACAATTATCCTTGTGTTTATTTATTTGTTTGATTTTATAATTTCTGACTTTTGGAGTCCGTCAGGACCGACAGTCGGAGCAGATCATAGTAGTTGCTTTAGAGAATTTTACACCCGGAAGTAAGTATTCTCTCCGCTTTGCTTGACAAACCCCGTGATTAGTCCTCAAGCTCTGTGATTGGATGTTTGAGTGGCAGTGCGCCGAGGGTTACGCCGAGCGTCAAACAGCACTTTGAAATGGGATGGAACCACGGCAGACAATCCAAAACTGGATTCGAACGGTAAGTACTTTGTCAGGCTTAAAGGTGGGGTAGGTAAGTTTGAGAAACCGGCTCGAGATACACTTTTTGTTATATTCCATGGAATGCTCTTAACATCCCGATAGCAATGAATATCTTAAGTGCTTTGACAAAAAATCCATAAAAAAATGTCATCTGTGGAAGCCGTAGTACTGTAAAAAGCACGACCAATCATTTTAGCCACCCGGCTAAAATAACTGGATGGCCTACCTGCCTGTCAGCCTTCCATCTGTGCACAAACTTATCTCATGCCCTCATTGGTCATGTGCGCGTTCGTGTGTGTTGGAGGAGGGGCTCTGTAAGGAAGTGGCAGATTTTTGCCGGCTGTGTATTTTCAAATTCTAACGCACTCGAGCTGGTTTCTCCAAAATTACCTACCCCACCTTTAATATTTATCTGTAGATACCCCCAAGGCTTTTTTCTTATTTAAAAGAAGACCTTAACCTAAAGTATTCTTTAATGTTTAAATAAAGCCTAATTAGTTTGTCTGTTTTGCACATCCTCCTATTAATATCTTTGTACATCCATGGTGACTACCCATGAGGACAAAATGGCCCAACTTTTGAGAGAGCGAAACGTCACAGATTACCCATCATGCCTAGCTGTCAGAGCAGAAGAAACCGTTTGTGCCATGGATGTATAATAGAGAACCGCAGTGACGCGTCCTAAAACCCGGAAGTAAACTTCTTCCGGTTCCATCGTCAAAAAACAATGCAATTTCTCCATAGGGTTTTGGAAAAAAGCTCAAAATAAGGTCTGTGGTTGAAACACATTTAAGAGAGGGATCACGTTTTGTTCAGCCAGATGATCTCCACATATCTACGCTATTATAATTTTCGAATCATAAATCTAGTCGCCAGAAGCAAAATGCTAACGTTATGCTATAAAGGAACTACAGGCTAGAACGGCAGGGTCGCACTACTCAACGTCACGCCAACTTAAGATCGCCAAACAAAAACGACTATTAACGACTATAAATGATGATGGTCAGATAAAGATATAGATACTAAAGATACTACAGATACTTAAGATAGGCATATACTCTCTTTCAAGCAGAACACAGGGGGAAAGAAATTTAGCGGGAGTGTTTACGTAATCGGCGTAATGACGTACAACGGCCTCGACCATTTATGTAGTCCACTAATGCCACTTGTTAACAACCATCGTTTTTCCGACACGTAAACTCTTCAGAAATCACCAGCGGGGTCACTGCTGATGTATTTAATGTGGTAGCACAAAACGTGATCTATCTCTTAATTTTGTGTCAAACACAGACCTTATTTGGAGCTATTTTCCAAAACCCTATGGAGAAATTGCATTGCTTTTTGACGAAGGAACCGGAAGTGGTAAAAATGCTAACTTACTTCCGGGTTTTAGGACGCGTCACTGCGGTTCTCTATAAGAACTGGATACAGCGTCGGAGGCGGGGTCTCGTTCTTTCCTATGAGAGCTGCTCATTGGCGCATGAGGACAAAATGGCCCAACTTTTGAAAGAGCGAAACGTCACTGATTACCCGTCATGCCTAGCTGTCAGTGCAGAGGGGAAACCCGTATGTGCGCTCACAGAGTATGCGCCCCTTAAGCCCCGCCCCCCGAGCTCCCACTCTCGGCTCAGTAGAATGAATGGAGACAGAAAATAAATCTAGATTCAGCTTTTAGTGCATTTTACAACTTTAAGGACCGAATGATTCTAATAAGGGCTATAAAATAGTTCATACTGGGTAGTTTATTTAGTTTAAAAAATGTATCCGCTGATTTACAGACGTTTCTTTCCCAATGTTAGTCAATGGGGAAAAGTCTTTCTGGGCCCAGTGACGTCACGGACTGATACGGAAATTGTAGTACCGCCGTTTGGACACAACGAATATTTTCATCAGAGTCCGACGCACTTCCTGGGGGCTTGTGACTACCCGATCCGCATCCCTACCCGATCCACATTGCGCATGGACAACTCCATACGGCAAATCAAATAGGACACTTGACACAGTGGCGTTTGGCAAAGCAGAAAAAGAAAACTAAAAAAACCGAGAGAGATGAGTTATTGTTATTACAACGGGACTTCACTATTATTTAACAACTATTTTTATTGGTCCTTTTATTGGGTTAAGTACATTGTCAGAATAAGTGAGAAATGGATTTAACTTCTGTTACACAGCTATCATACTGAATAAATATTTACTGTGAATGTATGCTAAAAAGTATGGCATTCATCATTTATATCTAATTACATTAACTGTGAATGTCTTTCATTTTATCTCAAATTACATAAAAGATTTTCTCGGGCATCCATTTAACTTGCGCATGCGCAATGCATATTGGGCAGCCGTCTGTGTCAAGTGTCCTATTTGGGTTGCCGTATGGAGTTGTCCAATATGGCGGACCATCTCGCACATGCGCAATGCGGATCGGGTAGGGATGCGGATCGGGTAGTTACACCCTCGTCTCAGGCCGTGGCCCTTTCTCATTTCACTAATCCCCTCCTCGACTCCTATCCTCTGTCTTAGTCCCGCCCACAGGAGATGCAAGCGGAGGAGTCGAGGAGGGGAACCGAGGAGAGAGGAGGGGAAGCAGCAGGCGGTTAGAGAAATGAGAAATCCTCTCCTCTGAGCGGTCATTTTAAAGAGACGTCCATTAATGATGACAGGAGGCACAGCAGCCCTCTGTCTGATGGACAGAACTGTGTTCATGATCACTTATATATTTACTTCTAATTCATTCACAGTGCGGTATAAGAGACAATAACAGGCTACAGATGCGGACATATACACGCACGTATATATTTATATAAATATATACAATTTCAGAATCAAACAAGTATGAGAGCACTCTCATAATAATGTAACACTATCAGAGACTGGATATATCCCCCCCCCCCCTCTCTGGTCGCTACAATGAGGAAAATAAATTACGGGCCAAATTACAAGTATTAAAAGTAAGCATAGGACACCAAACCAAGTGAGACCTGTCTGTCCGCGCATCTACGCACACACACACACACACACACATGTACACACACTGTACCACACGCACCTACACACTGTACCACACACACCTACACACTGTACCACACACACCTACAGCTCAGGCCCGGCGCCGTGGGAGGGCCAGGGAGGGCCAGGCCCTCCCATTTGACATTCCTGCCCTCCCCCAATAAACACGTTTTTTATTATTTATACAAATTTTAAATTTTAATTTTTTTTAATTATAAATAAACTGTGAACTTTAATGCTACGATGTATGTGATGTCAGATAGTAACTAAAAAAAAAAATTGCAGGCTACGTCAAATAAATTCATGTGTCTGTTGTGATTTGTGATTCGTCCACATTTAGACCAATCACAGCGTCACACTCTGCCGCCTATTCTGGATTTGTTTATTGTGCATTCTGTAGACTCCCATTTCTGTTTGAATTACAAAATGGACATCAGAAATTGGCTTAAAAGGTCTAAGGATTTATTAAAACGAAATAGCGATGAAAGAACTGCAGACGATGGTGCTGCTGGCAACCCTGCATCTGCCGTTGCAGCAGCACGCCTTAATGTCACAAGCTTGACCTCGGCAAACCCCGGGGCTGAGTTCGCGAGCCCAATCCTTGACTCATCAAGGCGGCCGCCACCAACGCTGTCCTCCGAGGCACAGCTCCTTGTGCCCCTACCATCACCACCTGCTTTGCCACACCCTGTACCACACCCGCCAGCATCCTCCTCCTCCTCCTCCCTCCTGCCGGTGCCGGTGCCTCCACTACAGACGCTACCTTGCAGCACATCAACAGGTACTATTGGGCCAGCAACCGCTCAAAGACCAACAGCCCCAGATGATCTTGGGGTTAATAAACCCAACCAGGTGAAACTGGATCGTTATCCAGGGAGATTGTTTTCAGGAAAGAAGCGCACTTTTGCCACTGCATGGTACAACAACAGACCATGGCTTGAATATTCGTTAAAAGCAGACGCAGCCTTTTGTTTCCCCTGTAGACAGTTTAAAGTAAATACGTCTTCATCTGATACAGCTTTTACTGTCAAAGGTTTTTGCGACTGGAAACACGCATTACAGACTGATAAAGGACTGCTAAGACATGCCGCATCAAAAGAACACATTTCATGTGAGTGTTTGTGGAGAGAGAGACAGATACGCGAGGAAACAAATAAGGAAATTAGTACTTTGGTGCACACAGATCAGCTGGCACGGAACCGTTATTACGTGTCAGCTGTCGTTGATATTATAGCTTTTTTAGCTGTCAACCAACTCCCTCTCAGAGGTGACCACGATTCACTCCACAGCATGTCGGAGTCAGGCAGTGGGCTCTTCCTATCGCTGTTTGAGTATACGCTGCACAAAGATGCAGAGTTGGCCAAAATAATGGAAAGCATTCCCCACACAGCAACATACACCTCTCACGACATGCAAAATGCCATAATAGAACTAATGAGCACCTTAGTGACTGAGCATATTGTCGAAGAGATAGGGGATGCGGTGTATTCTATTAAAGTCGACGGAACCAGGGATCCCACCGGGCAGGAGAATATTTCCATTGTTCTTCGGTTTATCAATGCAAACTGTGAGATAAAAGAGCGGCTTTTGACCATAGCCACTGCTGACAGAGGGGATGCCAACACTCTAACCCAAACGGTTATTTCCGAACTGACCAAGGCTGGACTGAGCACAGACAAAATACTGAGCCAAGTGTATGACGGGGCCTCCCTGATGTCGGGAAAACATGGTGGAGTACAGAAACTCCTTCAGGATACATTGAAGAGGGAAATCCCATACGTGCACTGCTTCAATCATCAGCTCCATTTAGTGGTAGTGCAGGCAATGTCCGCAGAACAGCCCATCACAGATTTTTTTAATGTGTGTAACCTCTTGTACAAATTCATCAGAAAACCCACAGTCGCGGTTCATTATCAAGGGGAAACACTAAAACGTCTGCTTGACCAACGCTGGACCGGTCATTTGGCCACAGTGCAGGTGATACAGAAATCACATGAGGACATTTCCCAGCTGTTGACGGAAGTTCAACGTGCACGCTCCTTCCCAGCTGACCTGAGAGTGGAAGCTGTGGGACTGCTGAGTGTCATCTCAAAGCTGGACTTCAGATTTATTGCGCTTCTGATTAACAAGATTTTGATGCTTCTTGAACCACCTAATAGAATGCTACAATCGAAAGACATGGATCTCCTGACAGCTGTCCAACTGGTGAACTCAGCCACGGAGTGTGTTGCGGGCCTGCGCACAGAAACCGAGTTTGGTGCGCTGTGGGATAAGTGTGGAGCAGCAGAGGACACAACTAACCCGCCCCAAAGTAAGAAGAGACGCACAACAAAAAACACAACTCTACAAGATTACGTTGTAGAGCAATCTACTGGAGCACGGCTTGACCAGGACGAAACAGTAACAGAAAGTAGGAGACTGTTTTACAGCTGCATTGACGCAGTGTGTGGAGAGATGGCACGACGCTTTGGAGAGCGCAACTGCGCACTGATGGAATCACTGGCTTCACTTGATCCTGAGAGTGATTTATTTTTGAACACAGACAAAGTCTTGCCCCTGTTGGAGTTGACCAGCACTAAACTTGTAGAAGCCGAGTTTGTTGTGGCCCGACAGTTTCTTCGCGCACAAATGGAAGGCTCTACGGATGATGGAAAATGGACCATTAAAACACTCCTCATCACCTTCCACAAGACCCTGGAAGCCATGCCAAGTGTCATAGGGGCATTTAAGTCTGCCTTAACTTTCGGGGCCTCCACTGCTACCTGTGAGAACTCGTTTTCAGCCCTGAAAAACATTTTCAGTGACCACCGACGGAGCATGCTGCACCAGCGGAAAGCTCACCTTATTCAACTCGGGTTTGAAAAGGACTTGACCAGGAAATGCAGGGATGAGTGGAAGGACACTTTGCTGAGGCGATTCCACTCTTCAGGCAAACGGCGTCTCCAGCTTTATTAGCATAAAGCAGTAAGTAGAATGTTTGCATGTCAATATGTCCGTGCTTACTGCGCCACATTACGCACTGCATAATGTGGCGTCGCATCGCTCCCTCTCTGTATTATTATGTTTGCTGCTCCGGTCAACGGTGGCCCAAGCAAAGCTGTTGCTGTTATGTTTTTATTTCAAATGTGTGTGTTAAGGGAAATGTGTACATATGTCCTCAGTTGTTGTTATATATATAGGCTATATATATTATGTCTATTCTGTACTCAAGCTCACAAAGGGATGTCATGTTATTATTGTACCACTGTGAGGCACTGAAGTGTTATGTGCTACGTAAGGACGCAGGCTTTCGTCATATGTAAATGAGGGTGTGTTCACCTGATGCACATGTCCAGATCTATGTGTGTTGTTGTTCTAAGTTAGCTCGGCTGAGCGAAAGGATGCACCTGCAGTGCATAGGAAAATAAACCATGCCCAAGGGCTAAACAGTTCATCGTCTCCGTCTCTACTATTTCTCTCCGAGTGCAACGTATGAGGAAGCTGCCATCCTTAACCAGTGTGCCTTGCTCGTGATTTACCAGTGTTTGGGCTGCCACGCACACAATGTTTCAAACGTGGTTTCTATGTTGCCCTTTATTTGTGTATGTATTTTCGATAAGTGTGCGTCTTTACGCAATGCTGTTGGCCTTGCTGTTTGATATATATTGTGCCGCAGGCCCGCAGCACATGACGGTGTTGTGTGCCCTCCCATGAAAATCATATGCCCTCCCTTTAGATTTGTTCTGGCGCCGGGTCTGCTACAGCTCCTAAAGCATATAATATATATCAGGATACAGCCGTTGTGTATTTTATTATGTGAAACACTAAATGGTCTTAGACAAATATCGACTCTTTGTTTGTAGATATCTACTAAACTAAAGCATACAAACAAAGAGAGTAATGTAGGCCTGTTATAATCCGTGTATCTAACGTCCATTTGTTTTTCTTTATTAAACAAGTAAACGGAAGAGCGTCTGAGAGGCCTTTTTGCTTTTTGTTTTTTACCTTACTAAATGGTCTAATGCTCATTGGAGCGAGGGGCGGGGCGAAACTCACGGAAGTGATTTCAAAACAAAAGCACTCGTTTGCTTGTAACGGTGATAATATTCTAAACAAGGGGAAACAAGGTGAATTTAGGGATCACAACGACAACGGCCAAGACACATATTGAGCCCAGAAAATGAATGTTATTAAGGGCTGTAAATATAATAAACCTTTGTCTAAAATGGACAACATTGTTAGGAGATTTAAACTAACGATTCTGCACTGCGGTCAACTCAGCCGTCTCTCGCGTTTGTTTTTTCAAATCAGCTGCTCTCCATTTTTTGTCCTGCTATATTTGATGATCGATACAAATATTTGTTACCATAAGTTCTGAATAAAACTGATACTGTTGGACTGGGTACTAGTTGACTGCTACCAGAAATAAAATGAAGTACTTTTACTGTGTACTTTGTGAGTAATCCTCTGTCAGAGTCCCTTCCATAGTACATAATGCATGTTTTCTGCTATCTTTGATGAGTGATAATAAGACAATTTTACCATTAGTTCTTAATGATATTGATACTGCTGGACTCAGTAGTCTTACACCTACTACCACAATACAATTAAGTACTTCTATTGTGTTGTTTTAAAAAAAAATCCTCTGTCAATGTCCCCTCCTGAGAACAAAATCAAGCCACTTCTGCTCTTCGTGAGATTGACACTGTTGGACTCAGTACTAGTGAAAGTACTCCCACAAGTACTATTAAGTACTTTTACTGTGTACTTTTTGAGTAATCCTCTGTCCTATGTCCCCTCCTGAGTACAAGAATGCATGTTTCTCTGCTATTTTGAATCAGCGTTAAAACACCTTTCTTCATGAGACTTATATTGTTGGACAGAGTATTTTAAGAGGATATGGTGGACATGATATCAGCAATACTTCCAGTCAGTACTCCAGCAGCAGCATGTTTACCCCTTGGAAAGTCTTTAGAGACTGGCCTTCAGCAAAATGACACACCCTTGTGACTCTTGTTGGCCTCTTATGATAATGCTGTCTTTTAAATAGGACTATTTCTCTGCTCCTAGTTCATTCCTCGCAGATTCTTCCATCAGTCCCAGTCATTGGATGTCAGTCAATAGAGATTCGAAAAATGTGTCCAATTCAACAAAATGTTTTTTTGTGAGTGAAGGCTAGAGCTAAATTATAGATTGTTTGATTGTGTAATTACAAGGTGAGAGAAAAAAATTCCACATCCTCCTATGAAACGTATTTTATTTACTTTTTCATGTTATACTTATACTTACTTGTATTAGAACATTTGCATGTTGAACTACATGCTGATATATCTTCCCCAGCCTCAAGGAAATACAATAAAATAAATGGATTCATAATTTTAAAAAATTGATAAAAATGTATACATTAATAATGTTGTGTGCAAACATTTCAAATTTAAATATAAAATGAAAAAAAAGTTTACTTTTGAAATCTCAAAAACCTTAGTCAAAGTTTTAGTCAATATACGTTTTTCTGCCTAAAATAGTTGAAATTGAACGTAAACTATATCAACACCACATCCATGGCAATTAACCAATTTTGCCCGCTATTTAAATTGACTTTGTTAATAACAATATTGATATTATATATATATATAGCATATCATTGATGCAGTCTTTCTGAACACTTTTAAAATAAATAAAATAAATACTGCAAATGAAGAATATTTGTAATGTTCTGCACAGATAGTGCCTTAACTTGAATTTGAAAACACGTGGCAACTTTATTAATACAGCAGATGAAAAGATTTGTGGAAGGATACATTCTTCATGGGCTTCAATGGCTCTCTAGATAAAGGGCGTTTTATGGTTGCTTGTTATCCTCAGATAGTGGTTTGTTTAAATAACTAGTGACATTTTAATAAATATTGAAAAAAAGGGCTCCAAAAAAGGCGTATACATATATAACCTGGCCGGCTTAACCAGTCTGTATTTCTTCAAGCACCACAAGATTCAGTTTATAAAGTACAATTCTGGGCCATTGATTGTGTCATTTCTCCAAACACATACAGTAAAAATGCCTGTTTTGAAGCCTTCAAATGGTGCAGGAAAAGGACTTTACAGTTAAGAGAAGAGAAAAAAGGAAAGAAAAATTGTCATTACATTACATGTCACTTGTTAGACGCTTTTATCCAAAGCGACTTACATACTCAATACTGTGGACAATCCCCACAGGAGCAATTTGGGGTGAAGTGTCTTGCCCAGGGACACAACGACTGCTGACTGCAGTGGGGTTTGAACCTGTGACCCCCTGATCCCAACACCAAGGCTCTATCCACTGCGCCACACGCCCATGTCATAATGGGTGATGTAACATTATTGACACACATAATATGAGGTCCTTTGCAGTTGGCACTCAGACTTTAGAGGTGTCATTTTGTGATCATGGGGCATCACCCTTGTATACAGCATCAGGACAATATCATATGGAGTCAGACACTGGAAGTGTGCTGGAGGCGTTAACTGGGACTGATGGAAGGATGAGGCTGATGAGACTGAAGAATCTGTGAGGAACAAACTAGCGGCAGATAAATAATTATATATTAAAAGACAGCATTGTCATAAGAGGCCAACAAGAGTCACAAGGGTGTGTCACTTTGCTGAAGGATATTTGTGACCAGCTGCTGCTGCCGGAGTACTGACTGGAAGTATTGCTGATATCATGTCCACCATATCCTCTTAAAATACTCTGTCCAACAATATCAGTCTCAGGAAGAAAGATTTTGTAATGCTTATTAAAAATAGCAGAAAAACATGCATTCTTGTATACTCAGGAGGGGACATTGACAGAGGATTACTCAAAAAGTACACAGTAAAAGTACTTCATAGTACTTATGGGAGTAGTTTCACTAGTACTGAGTCCAACAGTGTCAATCTCACGAAGAACTAATTGCAAAAATATTTTTTTCCCTCATCAAACTTAGCAGAAGTGGCTTGATTTTGTTCTCAGGAGGGGACTTTGACAGAGGATTTTTTTTTTTTTTAAACAACACACTAGAAGTACCTCATTGTATTGTGGTAGTAGGTGTAAGAGACTACTGAGTCCAGCAGTATCAATATCATTAAGAACTAGAAAATGCATTTCCTGCAGAAAATGCGTGTGAATGCTGTAAACTGTGAACATTTGTGGCCGAATTTAGCTGAAAATGCAGAAAAAGCTGAATATTTTATTAGCTGAATGGTCTCTAGCTGCTTTTAGATACAAAAACCAAGTAAGTGTGTTGCTGAACTTAGCGGAGAAATACAGAAAAGTGAAATGATTTGAATCAAATTGTTACAGCTCAAATGCATTGCAATGACTTTGTTGAAAACTTGAAAGTGAAATGTTAAACTGGAAGAGTAGGAAAAATAGTGAAGAAGCTTCATATTTAAAAGAAAAGGTTTAAAAAAAGTATAAACAACAACATGTATAGCCTCAATGTCCTGAAATAGCTGAATAAGTTAATAGTTGAATGGTGTCTGCAGCTGAAAGTAGGCTGAAGGGGTTAAATATCAGAAGTAAGTAGTAGTGAATGAATGTGTATTAAGAAGAGAAAAGAAAGTAAAAAGGCTTGGGAAAGCAGCAGAATATTTTGACTGCAAACTTTTCGACTAAAACCATACGTCACCAATGATGTATAAAATATGTGAAACATGTTGAAGTCAGTATGAAGTCTCCATCAGACAGAAAAGAATAGGCTGAGACAGTCTGTTAAAGTCCAGTGTGTTTGTCAGTGTTTGTTTCTGTGCTGAGCACCTAATCATAACAACTAATCATAACACCTGTGTGAGCCCAGAGATCAAAGGTTTCCATGGTGATGTGCAGTAATCAGTGAGAGGAGAGCCTTTCCATTGGTCTGAATAAGAGATAAACCTCTTACATTTGAACGTTTTGTTGAAGAACCGTAGCAGATTTCGGTGAAATTTCAACGCGTGAAGCATCTCAGGATTCTGACGAGCGTCTGAAGTGTGCTCTTTGTGTACTTTCGGGTCAATAATGTGGCCTTTTTGGCAGATTAACTAAAGGTGTGCAGCTGCTGCTGTGAGGAAAGAGCAGGCTGAACTGACAATGGGCCTTAATGGAGACATGTTGAAAGTTTTTGTCACTTCATGCCCTCAAGAGGCATTTTGTTTAATTATTTGGCTTAATTTTTTTTAGGGTTTGGGAATTATGGCAAGTTAAAAAAAAAATATGAAGGCGAATTTCAAGCTCTCCCCCACTCTAGCTGTGACATCACGCACTCTAGCTGTGGCATCACGCACTCTAGCTGTGACATCACGCACTCTAGCTGTGGCATCACGCACTCTAGCTGTGACATCACGCACTCTAGCTGTGACATCACGCACTCTAGCTGTGGCATCACGCACTCTAGCTGTGACATCACGCACTCTAGCTGTGACATCACGCACTCTAGCTGTGGCATCACGCACTCTAGCTGTGACATCACGCACTCTAGCTGTGACATCACGCACTCTAGCTGTGGCATCACGCACTCTAGATGTGACATCACGCACTCTAGCTGTGACATCACGCACTCTAGCCTTAACGAGCTGCTCAATACACACTAATGTTAAAATCTGAAGAAAGCCTCTTTACCAGGCTCCAAACTAAGTTAAATATCTCAAAAAGTATAAAAGATAGGAAAAGTCTGAATAACGAGTTTTATAGCTGAATGTCTTGTGATCATTTTAAAGTTGGAATGAAGTCTCTAGCTGAAAGTATGTGGAAGGAGTAGCATTTGGCGCACGGTGTAGTTAAAAGAGGATTTTAAAGGGCCCATGTCATGCTTTTCTGGTTACTACCCGTCCCCTTGTGTTATGAAGGTTTTTCTGCATGTAAACGGTCTGCAGAGTCACAAACCCTCAAAGTACACCCTGTAGCGAGTAAAACTCTAACAGAGAAAAGACCTGTCTATACTGCCCCAGAACGCCTCGTTGGAGATTTCTCTTTTTCCATTGTTTGCTTCCTGGGTTCTGTGACGTGTGAATACCCAAATCAACAACAAATGACCGGATTGGCCCAAATGGACCAATCTGCGGAGCACCTCACACACCAGGATCCCTTGGCTAACTAACAGGGAGTCCCCATTGACTTGCACAGAGCTCCCTGAACGCTGGTAATAGACGAGTTGGGATCGCGGAGAAATGCTCTCCGCAGACCCATTCTCACAGCGTTATAAACCTTTTTCGGTACCACTTTACAATAAGACTACCCTTATAAAGGATTCATAAATTCTATAATTAGGTTATGAATGAGGTTGTAAACACTTTATTAATAATTAAGAACCATTTATAAACCAGTTCTAACATATCAACACAGGCTCACTATTTGGCAAGATGACTAAGCCTTATATTGGTTACTTAGCGAGAATCAACTCAGTGAGCAACAGATACCAAGGATGCTGGCTGATGAAGAAGACGAAGTAAGCTAGGTAGCCAATATAAGACTTAGCAGTACAGATAAATGTGGGCTCACTATTTGGCAAGCAGCCGGTCACAGTTGCCCTGTTTATCTCATGTCTTATAAAAGCTTATTCATGATTTATAAAGTGTTCACAACCTAATTAATAAATGAATTACAAACTATTAGTAAGCCCTTTATAAGGGTAGTCTTATTGTAAAGTGGTACCCCTTTTTCTTACTCAATATCAAGCCACACTTATTGTTTTTACTTCGGCTGTGAGTGTTTGTGTGTGCTCAGGATGAGTTTCGCTTGTTCTCGCTGTATCGCCGACCCGGAAATCTGTCGGCTCCTCGCAGCAGCGGCGAGCAGCAACGAGCCTCGCAACGAGCCTCGCAACGAGCCTCGCAACGAGCCTCGCAACGAGCCTCGCAACGTCCCGACCAATCAGAGCACACTGGGCTCACAGGGAGGGGGGGGGCAGGAGCTCCAACAAGCCGTTTAGGACAGAGAGTGAATACACATACTATACAGAGATGCTGTATGAGAAACCAATGTGAGTTTGGAAAATTGCACAATATAAATCTATTCTAGTAGACCTCAACAATGGAATTATGATCAGTAGAAATGGCCATGACATGGGACCTTTAAATCCAGGAAAAAAAGAATACTCCTGGTATAAACCTAATGGTACCTGCAACTCTAGGATTGATTACTGGCTTGCTGCTGATTCGGTTATGGAACTTGTCTCAGACATTGCATTCTCCAAAGCTCCATTAACTGATCACTTTATAATAGAAATGAAACTAAAGTCTTCGAATAAAAAAAGGATCAACAATTGCTACTGGAAATGTAACTCTAACTTAATAAAAAACAAGGAATATAATACAAAGATAAAATAAATCATAACTGAAATTGAAAGTATGGAGAATATAGTAAATTACTGTAACAAATGGGAATTTGTAAAATATAAAATGAGAGAGTTTTCGATAAAATTCAGCAAAGACATGACATTGCAGTCAAAATGAGATGATATGTATCTCCAGAGAGCCCAGGGTGCATTTGTGAGATCGAGAGCTAAATGGATAGAAGAGGGAGAAAAGAACACTTCATATTTTAGCAATCTGGAGAAGAGAAGATAAGAAAATAAAGCAGTGACAAGTTTACTGATAAATGGAGTAGATTGCAAGGATACTAAAACCATTGAAAAATAAGTTTTCACGTTTCATAGTAATCTATATACGTCTGCATACTCCCATACTGATTCTACCTGTTTTTTGGAAAAAATAACAAACTTTATTCCAAAAATGTATGCTACGTTTAAAGAAATGTGTGAATCAGATTTAAAAATAGAAGAATTGGATGCGGTTTGCTTGAAATTGTCATTGAACAAATCCCCTGGCTCTGACCGACTCACTTCTGATTTTTATAAATTCTTCTGGAAAGATATCAGACATCTGCTGTTCAAAGCAATTCAAGAATGCATAGAGAACATGGAATTAACGCCGAGCATGAAGCAAGACCTAATAACACTTATTCCCAAGCATGGCAAGGACAAAAGATTGCTAGATAATTTAGGGCCAATTCCATTACTCAACACAGACTATAAATTGCTATCTGGAGTTATTGAATGAAAAAAGGCTTGCCCCAGATAATGAATGAAACACAATCAGGCTTTCTAGGTGGTAGATCTATTCATAATAACATAAGACTGGTTTTAGACTTGATAGATTACAGTCATGTATTTTTAGAAACTGGTTTCATTGTATTTCTAGATTTCTATAAAGCCTTTGATTCGGTCACCAGAAATAAAGAACTTAGTGAGAGAAAGAAAATGTACTTAAAAATATTGATAAATGTGAAAAGATTCTGAATTCTTGGCTACAGAGGGACACAACTATATTCGGGAGGGTCGTATTATTTAAAATGGGAAGTTTATCAAGAGCTATTTACCCCGCTCTCTCTTTAGACATTTCAGACAAAATGACTCGATTAATAAATAATATACACTTCAATTTGATCTGGAAGAACAAATGTCACTACATTAGGAAAGCTGACATGGTTAAGACTGTCGAAGAGGGTGGATTAAATGTCATAGATTTCTCCGTTATGAATGGGGTTCTTAAATGAAAATGCCTGAACTATTTTGCCCTGCAGAAAGACTGTTTTTGGTTTAGCATCCCTGATGCAATCTTCAAGAAAATGGGAGGAATTTATTTTTTGTTGTGATGTGATTAGGATTTATGCAAATTGCCTGTGAAACCTTCAGATTTCCACCAGCAAGTTCTCCTTTATTGGAATTTGCTATACAACCATCATTTTACACCACACAATACACCCCTGTGGAACACCAGGTATGTCTTGTCTAATCGGAAATCATTGTTTTTGGGAACTTGGATGGAAAAAGGAATTTGGGCTGTATCCCATTTGATGGATGAATCTGGTCATTTTCTTAATTACGTAGATTTCGGTGAGAAATTCCATTTTCACTGCACAAATAAAGAATACAATAAAGTAATAAAGGCCATTCCAGTTCCTGTCCAAACAATGATCCAACAGTTATTGGTGTACTCGAACATTGTATCAGAAATGAGGCCACTGTGTATTGAAGGTATAAACCTAAGAAGCATGAAGTTCAATAATAAATTCATTAAAAATGTCTTAACAACACAATACTACCCTAATCAGCTGAAAAGAAAATATGTTCTACTAGAATATAGTGACGAAGAATCCAGAAAAATAAGAAAACGATATTTTACTTATCCTATCCTACCTAAAGCAAAATAAGTGACATTTAAAATGTTTAATGATATTTATCCATCCAACCACTTCTTACATGTAAGATTTAATTGGGATAACAATTCATGTGGATTCTGCGAGAAAGATATTGAGACTGTAGAACATATTTTCTTCCGGTGTGAGCCGGTACAAGAATGTTGGCTCATGTTTCAGAGCTGGCTTCAATCCAAAGGTATATTAATACACCCTATAAATGTGATGTTGATTAAAGCGGCATTACTTAACAACGTGGACTTTCTGGTAAACAACTTGATTTTGTTGAGTAAACATTTTATTCATAAGTGTAAATATTTGAAAGCTAAACCGCATATCAACGGATGGAAGAATGAACTCAAAGTTTTTGCAAAATCACTCCAATACCTGAGGGACAAAAACGCCCAGAAACGTTTTGCATTATTGGACTTATTTATGGTGCTTGAACAGGACCCGCACATTGTTGTAAAGCAAAATTATTTTCTTTTTCTTTTTTGTTTGCTATGTTGTTTATATGTTTGCACTGTATCACCACCAAGTTGCATTATTGACTCTTACAATGGGCCTTCATGGTTTGTAAAAGAATTGTCAAAAAAAACAAAAAAACAATATGCTTTTGGGGGAGGAGTTTCCCCTTTGACCTGTGTGACGCATGCGCAGTTGGGTTCTGTATATGGAAGATGTCGGTCAGTTTTGTGAGAGCGCAATAAAGAAGAAAGCATATACAAACGTTGTGTTTATTACGTGTAACAATTTCTGTTGACCTCTTTTATATGCCTAGTAATTAGTGATTCTGGGTTTATAATGTTTTCTTCGGATTTTTGGGTAAATAAAAAACCCAGTTTATTTAAACAACTAATGTGTCCTGTTGCCTTACTGCTTGGTCCCTGACAGGGCTATATAAATCAAAATGTAAATCATTGATTGATTGATTGAATTATTAGCCATTTATTTCAAATTAGGATTTTCAGATGAGGTTCGTGGACTGCAATGTAATTTACTCTAATGCAGCGGTTTTCAAAGTGTGAGGCGCGCCTCCCCTGGGGGGCGCCAGAGAGCTTCAGGGGAGGCGCAGCATCTGAAAAAAAATAACGAGAAACAGTGATATCTAGCTAGTTAACTTCAGCTAACTTTATGCGAGCGGCAACATGGATCGACTTTTAGTGAAGTTACCTAGAGTGAGAGAGGAGACGGCGTCTGGCAGAAAACGTCACTTGCACACTTTTGGCTGTCTGTGGAGACCGAGTTCCCCCACCTCGCCAAAAAGGCTGTAAAAGTGCTCATTCCCTTCACCTCCGCCTACCTGTGTGAGTGCGGGTTTTCCGCATTGACTTTGATCAAAAGCAAGTACCGGTCAAGCAGGGGTGGATCTACCGGGGTGGCATGGGGTGGCAACTGCCACCCTAAAAATAGCCTTGCCACCCCAGCTGCCACCCCAGTTGGCATCTTTGTTTTGAAATAAAAGTTGTGGCTCATCGGACATTTATGAGAGAAAATCCCTAATGTCCGAGTGCAAGTGAATGCAGCACAAGACGCGAGCCTTGTAACCCCTCCCCCGGCCCTGGCGCGAGCGATGAAATGTGATTGCCGGCGATTTCATTTGAACGGGACGGCGCATTCGGACACCCAAGCAGACGGAAGGAATGAGGTATTTGCGGTCTACAGTGACAGAGAAGAGACTGTCAGTGTGGCTGCACTCAGCATTGAATCAAAACGCACTAAAGCTGTTGATCTTAATCAGTTTGTGAGGCGTTTTGCTGAACAACATGGTAATCACCGCATTCAGCTGTAGACATGCCAACTTGATGCTCTGCTCACGGATGACTCGATGAGCATAAAAAACTGTTAAGATGATGACCTTACGTGTGGTAATATATTTTTTTCTTTGTGGGGGTCTGCCCCCAAAAAACTGTTTTAAGTCCTGAGAAAGTCAAATAAGACGGTGTGTAAAACTACACTGCCCAGCCAAACAAAAGTAACCACTTTGATTTAAAGGGGACCTATCATGCTATATTTAAATAATATATAAGGTATATAGATATATATAAGGTATATTAATACGTTTTAATTTTCAAAATACGAAACAGATCATGCATTTTAGCCATGCCTCATTTTGCCTCACTCCAGCTCTGTCTTTGCAAGGTCTGATTCAGCTGACCACGCCCCCATGCGGAAGAGGGGGGCGTGACACGGCCCCGACACGAGCGTCATGTTATCATGCTTGCTGTGATTACGAGTGGAGAGTCAACATGGCCCAACCTCTCATTCCCCTAATTGGTGGAGAGTTGACCAATCAGGCGGAGTGCACCTACATTACGTCAAAAAGGTGCAAATAAAAAATCCACCCGTATCAAATCCGTTGCAGCCCCGTTTCTGGAGATTTGGGTATGGAGGAAAAGAGAGAGGGTTGTGTTTTCTGACACTTGGTGAGTTCCCTGGAACACCGGGGACACATATGTATGTATAAAAGACATCACAAAGTGCATTTTGCATGATAGGTCCCCTTTAACTAGGCCAGTAGGTAAGGACTTTCCACTGGATAATAATACCCCTGCATTATAGCAACAACAACAATAATAATAATAATAGCAATAATAATTGGGAGGGGGGGCGCGGCTGTTCTTATGTTCTCTGAGGGGAGGCTCACCTTCCCACACTTTGAAAACCCCTGCTCTAATGCATTGCATTGCCATGGTATTGATACGTTGCATTTGGGATCTAAAACATTCAATGAACTAATACTATACTAATTCTATATTTTGTCCCTACAAAATGTAGTTTTTAAGAAACTTTATTATTATTCATAATTCCTGTGTAAAGTACTCTTTTCTAAATGTTCTTTCTTCTGGCAACAATCTATTACAAAAGTACAAACTGCTGTTTGCAACAGATTGAGAACATTAATCCATCCGGACCACACAGTGTAATCTCTCACTAACCTCACCAAGCAGTCAGATGTGATGGACAGGAGCTCTATATAATGGAACTTTCCTGGTATAACATGTTTCTCATTACAATTATATAAAATGACAATGAATTAAAATGTTGGATACTTGTGCACTGCGGTATGTTGAACGTCCTTTTTGACATTGCAGGCAAAATACACTGACATACAAAAGGAATTTGCAACGTGGTATTGTTCTACTGTGCATGTATAGTTGGTTTCTATTTGTATTCATCCTAAGGATCTTAGGTTAAGAGAAACAATCCCACTTTAGCCCCCTTCCCACATCCATCAGCAGTCCTGGCAGATGTGAATCCTTCACTACACCACCAATGATAAATAAACCCCACGATCATCGGCTTCCCCACATACTCTAACAGGAGCCATCTGTTCCACCTCACTGATGTACTATCACAATATCAGAAACCCACATCTGGATAGGCCATCACATCATTATATCCACACATCCACCAGCACCTGGAGGGATTCAAGTCACTTTCAGTCTAAATCACTCACGGATAGGAGGAAATACAGCCGTTGTGGTTACATTTGCAGTATTTCTTTGGCTTTTTATGCATTTTGGCCCCTTTCCCTCCCATCCTCTGCACGGTCCTGGCTTGGAGGAGAGGTACAGTTGAGTGTTATCGGCAAAGCAGTGGGAGCAGATGCCATGTTGGCGGATGATATGTCCAAAGGGAAGGTTAAACAGGATAAAAACAAGTGGACTAGGGCTGAACCCTGGGGGACACCATGGGTGACTGGGGCAGTGGAGGATTGGCATGTGTTTATGGAGATGTGTTGATGTCTGTCAGAGAGATATGAAGTGAACCAGAAGAGGGACGTGCCAGTTATGCTGATACTATTCTGAAGGCGTGAGAGGAGGATGGAATGGTTGATTGTGTCAAAGGCTTCGCAGAGGTTGAGAAGGATGAGGATGGTGAGGAGGCAGGAGTCTGCTGAGAGGAGTATTTTCATTTTCATTTCATCGTTTATTTGAACCGGGAAAGTGCACATTGTTGAACACTTTAAAACAAAATAATGCTTACAAGTATAAATGAGCCGGATTTTAGCTTTGAGCTAATTTCCATCCGTAGTCCCGTCACATACAACATATAAGAACATGACATTTATATACACAGCAAAAATAAATACATGATATGCAGGAAGAGCATGAGCAGCATACAGCATTAACCACATGGCAGTACAATGTAGCAGCTATGATATATAAAGTGCAAGAGAAGATAAAAGTGCTACATAAAGTGCAAGAGGAGATACCCCTTTGTTAAAGAAGAGGAGATACCCCTGTGTTAAAGGGCAAGAGGAGATACCCTGTGTTAAAGAAGAGGAGATACCCCTGTGTTAAAGAAGAGGAGTTACCCCTGTGTTAAAGGGCAAGAGGAGATACCCCTGTGTTAAAGAAGAGGAGATACCCCTGTGTTAAAGAAGAGGAGATACCCCTGTGTTAAAGAAGAGGAGATACCCCTGTGTTAAAGTGCATTTAGCGGTGATTGCACGTCTGTTTGTTTCTCAGCCATTCTCTGAGTTGACCTTTGAAGCTATTGAGAGTGGGACAATCCCGTATCTCAGTGGGAGGCTATTCCACAACGAGCTGCCTTTAATGGAGAGGACATTTTGTCCAAAAGTGGTCCGTCTGCGGTGGACTTCAGAGTCTCCTCTGGTTTCTGACCTAGTGCAGCGTCCAGTGTGTTTTTTGTGGATGAATTCCCCTAAGGGGGGGGGGGGGGGGGGGGCAGTCCATGTAAACACTTATAAATAAAGCTCATACTTTTAAAAGACTTAAAATGGTCAAAACTCAAGAAATTGTGTTTATCAAGGATGGTACAGTGGTGGTATGAATAAGGCTTTCTGTCAAACACCTTGATAGCTCTCTTGTACAGCTGTTCTATGGGTTTCAGGTTTGTGGCTCAAGCAAACGACCAGTTTGTCAAACAGTATTCAATGTGGGAAAAGAATCATACAGTGGAGGTATGACTTTGCAGCATTGACAGTTAAGAAAGGTCTAATTTGTTTAACATTTTGCAAGTTGAATTTAACGGTATTGGATACTTTCTTAATATGTTTCTTAAAAGTCAAGTTCGAGTCCAAGATACTTGAAGCGGGAGACTAGTTCGGTTTCTGCTCCGTTTAAAAACACGATGGATCCTTCGATTTTGACTGGTCGTTTACTGAACGTCATGCATACTGTTTTTTTTACATTTAACTGTAAGCAAATGTTGTTCAGCCGGTGTTGAACCTCGTCCAAAGCATTAGAGAGACAACATGAGATCATTTCTGTGTTCTTCCTGTTTACAAAGATGACCGCATCATCGGCATACATTTGCACATTCAACTCAGGACATACATTAGGCAAGTCATTAGTGTACAGTGAAAACAGTAATGGTCCAAGAATGGAACCTTGTGGAACCCCAACAGGGTTCACAAGGTAGGGGGATTTGGCACCGTTGACCAGAACATACTGTTTTCTGTTCGATAAGTAAGACTTAACCCACTGTATTGAATCTGCCGAAAAATTGAAATGAGTCAGCTTTGTAAGGAGCACTTGGTGGTCAATAGTGTCAAAAGCCTTCCTGAGATCAAGGAAGACAGCACCTACATATGGGCTCGTGTCCAACATACATTTAACCTTTTCCACAAAGACACAGTTAGCTGTCTCAGTGGAGTGGTGAGCACGGAAACCAAACTGCATTGGGTGTCGTTTGTGATTTTAAAACGGGCAGTTTCTATTTTCTGCGCTGTGTTTGGAACAGAAGCTGCATGAAAGGGTTTGTAGAGGTTATTGCAGTCGAGATGGGATTTCAATTTAGTAACGGATTGTGTGAAGGAGACAGGTGTTTTCAAACTGTTCAAGACCGGAAGAGAATCCATCCTTTTAGGTATTAACCAGATCAATGGGGGAGGTGTTCAGGGTGAAGAGGATTCAGCTAATGCAATTTCTGTGCTATGGTGAACCCTGTTCCGGACTGGAAAGTCTCAACTCTATTGTTATGTTTACCTACATTTTTCATACCTTTTTCTAAAATCTTACCTAAGAAAGAAAGTTTCATACTAAAGACAGAGGTATCTTAATAGCTTTTTTGAGAAATTGTTTAACCAAGATAGTTTTTAAGGCAACAGGGAATGTGCCACTTGACCAGATCCACACCTGGTTCCTACCCATGATACCCTTTATACGTTAAGACCTGATGGGATGAAGGGGAAAGTCCTAACTTTCTGAACATCTTCCCTTCCTCTTTTCCTTTCCATCACATCCTTCCAGCTGGGCATAAAGGACTGAGAGGAGGATACAAATGCTTCCTCTCCCCTCCGCTCCACTGTATTTTCCAGGGCTTTGCACAAGAGTGTGCTTCTCAGTTGGACATGGTGTTCTAGTTTTACCATTAGCTCTGTGTGTGCACCTTGCAGAGGCTACAGTTTCACTTTGCAACACTCTGCTGTTTGCTCACAAACATTTGCTGTTCACAGTAAACACATAAAGAAAGAATCTTGGTTCAAACATTTGTAACAAATCCTTTCACTAATGATTACTGAGGATTAACATTGTACTGGATTGACGCCGGATACTGTATATTGTGTACATTCAATCCAATCCAGCAGTATATTCTCAATGCATGCTGTGAAGCTTCTCAACACACCTTTCTGATGAAATCCAATCACATAATAAACACTCTGACAATGAACACTGTTCTTAGATTCAACTTTCAAATCATTTTGCCTTTATTGATAGTTGATCTGATCAGTTGACTATCAAAACCATATCATACATTTACAACAGAAGTGCACTGAAACTTCCTCCAGTCTCTATATGTCTCTGTGAGTTAAGCTACATTTGAAGAACAGGGCCCACATCTCAAACCAATTCAAAAGCTGGATAAGCTGTAACACCAGCTGTGAGCTAGGCCTTCAGTGTTGGACTCCACTGATGCCCTTTCTCTGAATGGGAGCAAATTCCTTCAGCCAGGTTTCAAAATAACAATCTGATTTTCAGATACATATCATGACTTATTTTAAAATGTGTCCATTCTCCCTCAAGCTCCTAAAAGGCCCTGTGAACCTTTTGCTTATTTGTCCAAATATGTCTACCAAGGTTTGTGGCAAGGGAGCCATTGAAATCTGCCTCTTCTGCAGTGTATTCTTAGTGTGAAATAAGAAATATAAGACCCTTATGATAAAACAAATATGAATGGCTTGGTTACTTGAAAACTGAGTATGTGAATTGGACAGAAGTTGGCACTCATGCAGTATAACATGTTGTACACTGCAGTTCATTCTGCCAATGTGCAATAAAGCATGTGTTTCAGTCAGCTGCTGGAATTAAAACAGAGTAATTAGTAAAGGAGGATATTAGTATATATAAGAAAGCAAATTTTACATCCTGAAAACTGGTACTTCAACAACCAAGTTGCTCTTGATCAAGGCACTTACCCAGCAGCTGTATCAGAGCCTCTCAGTAAGAGACATGAACCTCTGAAAACCTTCTTTGTATCTCTCTATTACCTGAGAACGGTCTGATTTACCTCTTGCAGTTTTACTGATTAACATTCTAATTCACGTTTGTCTCTTCACCGCCATCCAGAGTACATTTACCAATATCAGGCTCAACGATAAGGATGCATATATCTTTTCAGAATGGCGTAAAGGCTGTTCAGTGCTACAGCTCTTTTATTCCTACAATAAGCCGTCACACTGCCCAGGGTTCCTACAGTCAGTACTGTACAGTTATAGGAATGGCTACATTCAGTGAATGTCCCTCAATGATGATAGCTCAAACCAGATCTTGGATTGGCCATTTTAATAGCTTTCTTCATGTGGCATTTCCTGAGCGACTTTTCACTAATCTACCTCTGCTCTCATGTTTTATCATGTTCTGAACACAAGTTTTTAATTAAACACTTTTTGTCACGTGTTTGCTGTAATGCATTTCCCTTTCCTTCCCCCATCAGTCATTGCCTTCTTCCTCATCTGCTTTGCTGCCTTTGCTGAGTCGCTGGAAGCAGTGCACTGTGGAAGCTAGAAAAAAGCTGGTAATGATGGCCGCCACTGAGACAGAGATACCGGAGAAGATGACGATGAGGTAGTCAGTTAGGGTGAGGGTCCCACGGCACTCCCGAAAACTCTCTTCAGAGAGTAAACTCAGGGGAACACGACGGCCATCCAGAGGCAGGGAGCACTCTATCCCCTCCAGACCTGAGAAGAGACAACAACAAGTCAAACTACACTTCTCAAAGTCATAAGCCTCATAACTCATTTACAAGTCTGTTGTTGATTCAGACCGGACAGAGCGATAGAGCAAGGGGGGGATGCCCGGGTGGCGTAATGATTGAAGTTCATGTCACATAAACATCATTTCAATTCATCTCTATTCTGATGATTTTGTGGTAAATGGAAAACTATATTACTTATGCTACAAAATAACCTGCCACTTTTCACTTCTTTGTTTGTTTGGCAACACTTTAAGATGGTAGATGACGTTGCATTGTTAAAAATATTGAAATAACTTCAGCTTTTTTCCAACATGACCCAGTGTTTTTTACTAGAGCCCTGAGAAAGTGGCTTCATTTTGTGCAAATTATGATCTCAACATGGCCTTTTTCAAAGAAATAATGTGCATTAATGGAATGAAGACTTTGCTCTGGTTTTGAAATATAATAATTCTGGCCATTGGTAATTAAACAAGAATTCTGCATGGTCGCAGAATCTCCCTGAGAGAAATCTAATGCTACAAATCATGGCAACAGTTCGACACACAGTTTTTCTCCACTTTCCAGATGAATTGTTAGAAGGTATAGGTCAGATCTTAAGAATAGTGGACTCAAGCCACCTTTGGTTTCAACATGCTAAACAGGAAATGCACCCTAAAAAAGACTATGGATTTCGGCCTGGCAACACTTCTATAGAAAAGCTTCCTGTGACTAATCCCACCGGATCCTGACTGACCAAACAGAGCTAAAAACAACAAACAGAGCTGAAAAGAGAGTGAATATTTCACCTCCCTTTATAATATGGGCACGAATAAACTCTAAATAAATGCTTATGTTGCTATTAGACCGCTGGTTGTGGAAATAGGCAACAGTCTGCCACCATGTTAGTAATATTCATTTTGTAAAGGGATGAAATATCAGCCTTTAGTTTACAGCTTCTCTCCATTCCCCAAATGACCAAAATGTCAATAAATGAAAGTTTATGACTAATTTCATTCAATTAACGGCTTTAAAGGTAAATTAAATAATGTCATATTTACAAATGCTCATTACAACACTGAATTATTTCTATCTACTGATATTATAGTTGACATACTATCATACAGTTTAACCTGTAGGTGGTGCTCTACGCTTGCATTGGCAGGAACGAGGATCTGGTTTGTGTTTAATGCCAGAACATTCTACACACTGACTTCTTGTCTTTGTTCTCAGCCGTCCTGAGGTCCAAACCCCTTACTTTCAGCAGCATATATGTGGCCCTGTGTGGCCCTTACTGCAGAGATGTAACCCCCCAATGCACCAATAGAAATCCAGCTAGTTTAACCCAAAGGCATCACAATATGACTATTGTTCCTATTTTTGATTTTAATTTGTGATGTTAATAAACATTGCCTTTTTAAAGCAATAAATAGATTCCAAGTAGTGTTTCTGGTACCGATGAACTGTATCACCTCTGAACACGTCTCATACTGCAGAGGAAGGCACATCCTCGTCCTCTGTAGCACTGCTGTACCCAGACGTCACTAGACATCATTGTCAAGTGCTTGTGTTTGTGTGTGTGTGTGTGTGTGTGTGTGTGTGAGAGTGTGTTTGTGTGTGTGTGTGTGTGTGTGAGTGTGTTTGTGTGTGTGTGAGAGACCAGAGGGGGTTTTCTACATAAAGAAGGGACTCAGTGACCTCATAACTTGGTGATCTTCCTCTCACATGTCAGCCAGACTCATGCTCACACACCCAGACGAACACGCAGTGAGACACATATAGTATAGTAAAAAAATAATCAAAACACAAACATGAAGGATTAGTACGTGCACAATACCTCTGACATATTTTTTTAGTTGACTGTGAACAAAGACCCATACAGGGACATACACAGGAATACAATCACAAGATAAAGAGCAACACAAAGACACACCTATAGCTTAACTAGACACACACATATGTATACACACAAACACACAAACCATTCTGAATAAATCCAAAATCAGGCCTACTGTGTGTGTCGCCCGTTCCCAGGAAAAGATGATCTCTAAAGGCCCACTCACCCCCCATTACAATTGTGTATGTGTTATGGTGGGAAGGGAGGGTAAGGCTGTAGGTTGACTTTGATGTGACAGAACAAACTGATATTTGCATTTTCTAGAAAGTGAAACTTAGTGAGTCTTTTATGTGACTCACGAACACTGTATAAAGTTTTTCAAATCTCACAAATGTATTCCAGCTGATTGTGTTAAGGTTAGAGTGCCCTTTTAACACAGAGATTTTGAACCACAAAATGAGTGCAAGGAAACATCCTCTCAACGTGGCTCTGCATTGAATCCAAGAAAGGTCCATGTTTATCTGCACAATTCTTCATTCCCCATTTTATCCACATCTATATCTCTGTGTGTGTGTGTGTGTGTGTGTGTGTGTGTGTGTGTGTGATGAGTGTGATATTTTGCCTTGTATGAGTGTCTTGTTGTTGTGAGGAAGACATACATGGGTACAGTAGCTAGTGTCAAGTGTTGTGGTGTCACAGCTTTAGATGTCCGGTAGTGATGAATAATGCATGATGCTTGTTGAGAACAGAACAGAACAGAGGCCTGTACTACGAAGCCGGATTTTCGCTTAGCGAGCTAACTTCAGGGAAAACTCTGGGTTTCCGGTCCTACGACGCTGGTTCTCTTCTTACCGGTCTAGATCTCCATGCTAACTTATGCTGAACGGCTAGCCTGGTCCGGAGCAGGTTAGGTTCCAGGATAAGAGATCAACTCAGTGAAAGCACCGCCTGCTAACCAATCAGAGCTCCAGTAGAGGGCGGAGCCTGTGTGATATATAACGGGGGATTACGTATTGTAACCCTAGTTATATAAGCACAGGCGGAGCCCTCTATCTGGGGGCCCTGTCTTTCCTATGCTGCTCGCTGAAGAGGGTGTAGGATGACAGTCGGGAGGCGTAGCCGCCTTATATACTGAGAGCTGCGCGCGCATTCAGGTAGGCTCGCCCCGATTGGCTGGCTACGTTTATGCAACTCAGTAGGTGAATGCCCGCATAGCATGATAGAGAGTAGTACCCATAGAGTCCAGTAGAGGGCTCCGTCTGTGCATATATAACTAGGGTTACAATACGTAACTCCCCGTTTTCACCTGTGTCCCCTTACGTTGTCTATATATAGTCCCTGTCTGGCTTTGTCTTGTACCAGTTGTGCACGGGGGCACTCCAGACAACGCCTTTTCCGCTACATGGTTGATACAATCTGCGGCGTGAAAAACTAGCACTCAATTAGTTAATCATGATGAAAGGTTTGGAACAGCTCCTCCATCAATTTCTCTGCTCACGGAGTGTTGGGAATTCGAAAAGGGAGGAAATAAGGTAAACAGGCCCTCATTTATGCATTCAGTTAAAACATAATCAGAGGAACTTGGATTGAATTATATTAAGATAGGGCCCTCTGTATACTGGCCACCTGTCTCTCGATGGCTGTGGACAGAGATTGATGTAGATCTTTCAATCAAAGAGTGTATTAAAAATTGTGAAATAGGACATTATTCAGTGTATATCTTCCAGAGACCCACCCAATTTTTGTCCTCTGTGGAGCACATTGGGTTTTGGCCCATTACTTTGAGGTTATACATGCCACAGCATTAAGTCCAATTGTACTCCACAGAGGACATCCTGGGCTTTTCAAACATATGACATATATGGGGGTGTGGCTTTGAAAAAGATAATTTTATTGTATTTCAAAATGGCGTCCATCAACACAAGCACTATTTATGATGAGAGAAGAAAAGAAGGTAAAAAGGCTTGGAAAAGCAGCAGAATATTTGAACTGCAAACTTTTGAACTAAATTGATGGCGAATGATCTGTCGCCATGCCAACGGCATTTGATGACATCCCATAATACGCTTAGATGCGTTGATGGCTGCATCGTTACCAAACCTGTGAAGTTTTGGGCCGTTTGGAGCATTTTCACTGAAGTTATGAGAAAACCGTGTTTCATGGCAAGCATTGTGTTGCCATGGCAACGGCATTTGAAGAAATCTCAAAACTGTCCCGTAGATGTCTTCACAGCTGGACTGTTAGCACACATGTGAAGTTTGAGCAGTTTTTGAACATTTTCATAGGAGTTAATGTAAAGCGACATCGTCTTTTATGGCGAGGGATGCGTTTCCATGGAAACGACATATGATGACACCCCATAATTGACGTAGAGCTGTTGAGGGCTGGACCATTAACCATTATCTGAAGTCTGCTGCTCTGAGCATGTCAGTTGGAGTTATGACATCATCGTGTTCCATGACACAGGTGTTTATATTTGAGCTAACGACGTCTCCAGAGATCAAAGGTTTCCATTGTTCTGAATGAGAGATAAACCTCTTACATGTGAACGTTTTGTTGAAGAACCGTAACAGATATCGGTGAAATTTCAAAGCGTGAAGCATGTCAAGGAACTTGAGCATCTGAAGTGTGCTTTTTGTGTACTTTCGGGTCAATAATGTGGCCTTTTTGGCAGATTAACTAAAGGTGTGCGGCTGCTGCTGTGAGGAAATATCAGCCTGAAACTAGAGAATGCAATTCCTGAAGAAATTTCTAGTGGGATTGCTTTATGCTGAAAAGCTGACGCTAAACTGCTATGCTGAAATGTAATGTTCAAGAAGAAAGTGAAGAATTTAGATTGAAATGATACATGAACACTGGGGGCTTGAATGTGTGATGAGTGAAGAGAAGAAAGTAAAAAGGCTTGGAAAAACAGCAGAATATTTGAACTGCAAACTTTTGAACTAACTTGATGGTGAATGAGTATCTGAAGTGTCCTTTTTGTGTACTTTCGGGTCAATAATGTGGCCTTTTTGGCAGATTAACTAAAGGTGTGCAGCTGCTGCTGTGAGGAAATATCAGCCTGAAATTACAATGGGCTTTAATGGAGATATGTTGAAAGTTTTTGTCACTTCATGGCCTCAAGAGGCATTTTGTTGAATTATTTTACTTAATTATTTGTCATGTTTCAAGCTACGAGATGTTTTCCTACGTTTGTCATGAAAAATTATGTCTCAGGAATGTAGGGTTTGGGAATTATGGCAGTTTTAAAAAAAATATGAAGGCAAATTTCAAGATTTCCTACACTCTAGCTGTGACATCACGCACTCTTGTTAATGTTAACATCTGAAGAAGGCCTCTGTACCAAGGTCTGAACAATGTTTAATATCTCTAAAAATATGAATGTGATTTAAAAGTTGTTTGATATGAATAATGTCAGAAAGATGTGTAACATTTTAAAGTTGGAATGAGGTTTCTGAGTGAAAGTATGAAGGAACAGTTAGCAGTTGAAGTCGCATGAAGATTTGTTGAAGTCTGAAGAATTTCTCCATTGACTTCCATGTTAAAGATTTGATGAATTATGGGATATATCTCGGGAATTATGAAAGTTATGAATGAGAAAAGTAATAGCCATTGATTCCCGACCGAGCTGAACGTTTTGATGTTTGAACGGAGTTTCTGCGATGTGGAATGTGGGAGCAGAAGAGGTGCAAAATCCCGGCGGAATAATAATCATAAAGAATTCCGTGTGTAGAAGAACAATAGTTGGAATGCTGTATCAGCATTCCCACTAAAATATGTTTTCATGAAATTCCTAACTTACTATATTGTAAACATCTACAGTTGACAATATCATTAAAAAAAAAAAAATCATAGAAAGTGGAGAAATCTCTGCAGGGAGGACCAAGGTTTAAAAGACACACACTGTTATTTACTCAACAATAAGTCACAGTTATCCTTGTTTTATTAATGTGTTCTGTTGCTGTGGGTATTTTCCATTGGTCAATATACAGTAATAAGCCTTATAGTCTTACAGTATAATGTATGGTTTTCGGATTCTGGCCGACAGCCAGAGCTACGGCACTTGAAATAGAATTCAGCCAAAACACGGCAGACAAGTCAGGCAGGATTGGAATGAGTCCACAACACTCCTGATTGGTTAATATAAACGTCATCGAAGAAACCTGCCAATGAGAACTGTCCGTGCCTGTCGTTCACATTTGAAACATACCAGGGTTGCCAACTCTCACTCATCTGGCGTGTGACACATGCTTTCACTCTCAATCTCACGCTCTCACGCTGCCCAAACTATTCTCACGCCAAAAACAAGATGAACCGGCGATCGTTTTTGGCTGGTTATTTACAATGTTGAGTTGACAGCTGCTCAAACTGTCGATCCGTCCCCACCACTCTTAACAACGTTAACAGACAGCAGAGCAGTGGGAGCCGGTTGGTCAATCCCCGACCCGTATTGCGCATGCGCAGATCTAAGATCCAGTAGAAATGATAAAGAAGTAAAAGTCTGCTGCTTATTGTTCTACTAGGCCAAAATAGAGTCAAAGAGTATATGAGAGTGAGAGTGCGTTAATTAATATATTTGGCAGTTTGGAGTAAGTCTGTAGATTTGTTTTTGTGTGTGTGTTTCATGTATAGGCCTCCCACGATAATTAATTTTGTTGGATACATTTTCCCGGAAATGATTGCGATAAACGATAATATTGTCGGCACCGTTGTATGACCATTTTAGACCACTGACATAATGATAATAATAATTCAAGTACATCCTTTCAAACTGCTAGTCACATCCTCATGTAAATGGCAATTTATCGAGGTCATTTTTATTTATCGTACGATAAGCCAATTATTTGCTTATCGCGACAGGCCTATGTACACAATAAAACAGTGGAAACAAACATGTGTTTGACTTTCATTAGTGAATGAAACTGTGTGCCCTTTATAGTCTGTGTCCAATATTGTGTATTTGTATATTGTGGTGACACGTTATTGGACATAATTCACCATTGAGATTGTTGTGTTGCAACCCGGACCCGTTGGTGAGGGGTACCGGGGTTGGAGGTCATTCAGGCTAGCTTATCAGACAACGCAGCACATGTACTTACCTCTGAGATATTAATGGATAATAAAGTGTGGAAGTCCATTCTGAATACACCGCCTCCGACTCCCTTTCATCGCACGTACGGCGTGAGGCCTATGTGCTTGTGTATTGGAGGACAGCGGTTCAACTGGGATTTTGTGACGGCAGACATTTCGTTTCCCCTCCTCGAGGCAGACTTTTTATGTGCTCACGGACTCCTGGTGGACGTTAAAAATAAACGCTTGGTTGATGCCTTGAGGTTATCCTCCCTCGTGTGTACACTCGGCTAGGCGGCGTACGACGGGCTGTCGGGCTCGCTGTCGGGTGCGGACATTTTTCTCAGGCTGTTGGCTGACTTTCCAGACCTGAGCTGCCCACCTTCTCCGCGCTCACCACCAAGCATGGGGTGGAGCACCATGTCACCACCGAAGGTCCCCCTGTCTACGCCAGGGCCCGGCGGTTGAACCCTTCTAAGCTTGCAGTAGCGAGGGCGGAGTTTTCAACCATGGAACGCCTGGGTATCGTCCGCCGTTCTGACAGTCCTTGGGCCTCTCCTCTACACGTCGTTCCAAAGCCGAACGGCGGTTGGCGCCCGTGCGGGGATTACCGCCGCCTCAACGACGCCACGACGCCTGACCGCTACCCGGTGCCGCACATTCAAGACTTTTCAGCACATCTGGCCGGTACGTTGGTATTTTCTAAAGTGGACCTGGTGCGCGGATACCACCAGGTGCCCATGCATCCCCTGGACGTTCCTAAGACGGCAGTGATAACGCCGTTTGGACTTTTCGAGTTCCTGCGGATGCCTTTTGGGCTCAAGAACGCCGCTCAAACGTTCCAGCGCCTGATGGATTCGGTGCTGCGGGACCTGCCGTTTGTGTTCGTCTACCTGGACGACATACTCGTCGCCAGCGCTTCGGTGGAAGAGCACCTATCACACCTCCGAGCCCTTTTCACGAGGCTCAGCCAACACGGGTTGACAATCAATCCTGCAAAGTGCCAGTTCGGGGTGTTTGACATTGATTCCTCGGACACCGCGTCACTAAAGGCGGTGCAGCACCCCTGCCGGCGAAGGTTGAGGCCGTTGTGGCGTTTCCTCGCCCGCTCACGGCCTGGTCGCTCCGTGAGTTTCTGGGGATGGTGACTTTCTACCACCGTTTCATCGCCCGGGCCGCCAACATTATGCGGCCGCTGTATGAGGCTTTGAAGGGTACGACCCCCACCCAGGCGATCGACTGGACGGCGGAAGCTGAGTCTGCTTTTACGGAGGTCAAGACCGCGTTGGCTCAGGCGGCCCTGTTGTCGCACCCATCACCCACGGCTCCCATCTCCATTACCACAGACGCATCGGACTACGCCGTTGGTGCGGTGCACGAGCAGTGGGTGGATGGCGCTTGGCAGCCGCTCGCCTTTTTCAGCCGTCAGCTGACGCCCAGGGAACGCAGGTACAGCGCTTTTGACCGAGAGCTCCTTGGACTTTGGCTGGCCGTGCGGCACTTTACGGCGTTTGTCGACCACAAGCCGCTCACGTTCGCCATGGCAAAAGTGGCTGAGCCTTGGTCTGCACGCCAGCAGCGGCAGCTGTCTTACATCTCGGAGTTCACCACAGACATTAAGCACGTGGCTGGCAAATCGAACCTGGTCGCAGATTGCCTCTCCAGGGTCGTCATCGGGGCCGTGCAGTTGGGCCTGGACTATACCCGCATGGCGGCGGACGAGGTCACGGACCCCGGCGTACAGGCCCTAAAGGGGGACAGCTTGGGGCTGCGTTTGGAGGACGTGGTTTTCGGTGACGCAGGCGTTACTCTCCTGTGCGACGTCTCCACAGGCCTGCCGCGGCCGGTCGTTCCCGCCGGTTGGAGGCGCTCCGTTTTCGAGGCGGTGCACAATCTGTCTCACCCCGGCGGTAAGCCTTCGGTGCGCTTGGTGGCCGCGAAGACGAGGGCGTCCCCCGGCCTTGGTCCCTGTCACTGACTTGAGGCCCGTTGTTCCGGTCTCGCCTCTTCCGGAGGCCGCACATGCAGAGGTCGTTTTCCTGACTCCAGGGGCGCGGGAAGGGGGGTGCTGAGGGCGCTGCAGCACCCCCTAGCGGCAGGCAGGCGGTGCGGAGCTCCCCTGTCAGGAAATTTATTTTATTTTTATTTTATATATATGTATTTAATTTCATTGTGCCTGAGATTATATTTTATATTATATGTTATTATTCAAATGATAATTTAAAACGATATAATAAAATAATTTTGCTTCAGGGGTTAAAAATAAAAAAGATGTGGAAAAAAAGTTTTTTGTTAGTTTTTAGTCGGCTACTTTTAACGTGACGCACAACAACACAAAAGTCACTGACACGGCGCAAAAACGTATCTCGGAATTTTTTCTCTCTAAAAACGCTAAATCTGCAAAATCATGTGCATAATCTGTATACTGGTCAATATCATGTTTGTGGTATTTTAATTATTATTTTATGGTTATTGCTGCTGCAGCCGTGCATAATCTGTGTAATATGTAGCCAATTAATTCCACATTGTTGGTAAAATAATATTTTACATCTTTGTAGTGTGTGTGCATAGTGCTTTTGTGCGTGCTCTATAGTCAGGGGTGCACATCACTTTTTTGCCCTGGTTCTCAAAGGAGCACCTGGAGATGTTGCTTGGTGCGCATCCTTAAAATGAAATAAACCGGACCTTTTGAGGGGTACTTGACTTTATGAAAGGGGGGGGGGGTTAGTGAGCACGCTCATGAAGCCTCGCAGCAGGGTTACTGTGCTCTCTCTCTCTCTCTCTCTCTCTCTCGTTGGTGCGCAAATGCGCCTTTTTTCAAATGATCCGGTGCTCTTTTTTGGCGGGGGATGCGCATGCGCACCTGCACATCAGTTATGTGCAGCCTGTAATAGTGTTCACTGGAGTCCATTGTTATGCTATGTGTGTGGTTTTGCCACCCCCCCCCGTTGGTGAGTAATTAGCACATCGGACAGCACCTCAGCACCCCCACCCAAATTACCTTCCCACGCCTCTGCCCGACTCCCGTGCTCAGGAGTCGTGGGTGTCGACCTGTCGTTCCGCCCCGCCACGCGGATTTTGTTTATGGGTGAATTCTGGGGGGGCTTGTGTGGTGACACGTTATTGGACATAATTCACCATTGAGATTGTTGTGTTGCAACCCGGACCCGTTAGTGAACGTGAATGTACTTACCTCTGAGATATTAATGGTTAATAAAGTGTGGATGTCCATTCTGAATACACCGCCTTCAACTCCCTTTCATCGGCGCTACAATATATTGTATATATATCCTATATATATGCTAAGGTCCCGCTACTGACACGATAGCAGTCATTTAGTGCGCATATGTGTAATTAAACCCATGATATCAAAATCTCACTCAACACCCATTTGAAACAGAACTGTTAACAGATTTACTTTTTCTTTATAGATATTTTACAAATCACCCTTTTAAACTTTATTCTTTTTTTACTGTCATATAGTATTTCATACCTGTTTTTCATTTATTCTCTTATTTTTTTATACCTATAATGATCATATAAACGTGTGCCTCGGAAATAATTGTTTACATTAATGGTGACCAAAACGTTTGAGACCCACTGAGATAACTTAGTCTAGACTAAGTTAACTATCTAAACACTGAGAGAGTCCTTTAGTTCACTGAGCCTCTCAGTCTGACAGGAGAGGACTCTCCTCCACTTTGTTTTTGAAAAAACTCCTTATATCCGTTAGCGTAGCTCGCTAGCACCAGAAGCTAACAACAACGATCTCGGGTACCGGTGCGCTCTCTCTCTCTCGCTCGCGCACGCACACAAAATGGCTCGTTCCACACACACACAGAGCTGAGCTTTAATGAAACACAGAAACCCAGACGTAATAGTACTGTACTGTATCATATTATTTTCGAATCAATCATTTTTCAAATTATGATTTTTTTTTTTTTTTATTTATTTTTTTTTTTTAATAACCATTTTTCCTCCTGATCTCTCGCACCCCCCCTGTCATGCCTCTGCTCCCCCCAGGGGGGGCGCGCCCCCCACTTTGAAAACCACTGGTTTAAACTAAGGAAGTAGCGTAATTCATATACCGATAGCAGCGCCGATAGCAGCACCGTTTGTCCAGCGGCTTAACGGTATACCAATACCGTCCAATCAGGTACCGGTACTGACTTAGTACCGGTTGCTACTGTTGCTGTTTGTCTGTTTTTGTCGTTGTTTGTTGTTATTGTTTTGTGGGTTTTATTGTGTTTTGTTGTGTTGTCCCCAATGTTTCTTGTATTGTCTCACCTGAAAATAAAATAAGAATATTGAAAGAGAATTAGAAAGCAGAGAAATCAGAGTTCCCCTGAAATTAGCTGTAACGATCATGGTCATACAGTCACTGAGTTACTTCATCTCTGCATCATGGACCTTATGATTTCTCAGTCTGAAAAAATTACAGACATTGACCCTCTTGTTTAGTGTATGGTAGACTTGACTAGTAAGGATTACACCTTTTAATGTGCATAGGCTTGTAAAATCATTCAACCCCCTCAAAACTTATCAGACTGTCTGGATAACCTATCATACATTTATATTTCATTTAAAAAAGACTGAGCCTCTAAATTGGGTATTTCTAATTGACATTAGTTTTGAATTATAAGAAAAATAATAACTCAAATATGCTGTTTGCATACTGTAAGTATTTAACCCCTGCACTTTGGAAGCTACAAGTTTGAAACAACTGAAAAATATTGTCCCAACAAGGACACTGTAGTTTTAACAATGGACCTCACCTGTGAACACTTTAGAATATTTCACATGTTCTGGAACCCATTTCAGATACCACCAGCTCAGTATCTGAAGGAAAGATGTGAAAATGAAACTAAAGAGCACCCTAGGGAGGTTAGAGATAAAGTAACAGACATGCATACATTAGAGAGAAGGGTATAAAATACTATCCAAGTGGTTGGATATCCCTGTGCACATTGTTGGATGAATAGTGAGGAAGTGGAAGCTACAGTACACCACCCAGCAGCACCTAGACAAGACCGTCCCTCAAACTCAGCGTCTGAACAAGAAGGAGACTAGTGAGGGAGTCACAGAGGCAACAATCACAGAGGGAGAGCATCCTTCAGAGGCTGAGAGAGGAGTGAAGGAGCACCAGTCATCCATCTCACAGGTAGAGGTACAGAAGGCCCAGGATCCCTGCCCTTTTGTTTTAAACAGTGAAAATGTTTTAAAAGGGTTAACCCACACAAGGCTCCTGGACCTGATGGCATCCCTGGCCATGTTCTCAGGGTATGTGCAGTTCAGCTGGCAGAGGTGTTCACAGACATCTTAAACAGGTCCCTGCTGCAGTCTGTAGTCCCCACATGCTTCAAACACTCCATCATCGTTCCAAAAAAAGTCAAAAATCACCAGCCTCAACGACTACCGGACAGTAGCACTCAACTCCATCATCATGAAGAGCTTTGAGCGGTTAGTCAAAACCTTCATCACCTCCTCCCTCCCTGACTCTCTGGACCCCCTGCAGTTTGCCTACAGAGCAAACAGGTCCAGAGACGACGCCATAGCCCTCACCATCCACACTGCCCTCTCACACCTGGACCAGAGGAACACATATGTGAGAATGCTGTTCATTGATTACAGTTCAGCCTTCAACACCATTGTGCGCTCCAAGCTGGTCATCAAGCTCAGAGACCTCGGGCTCAACAGCGCCCTCTGTGACTGGATCCTGAACTTCTTGATGGGCAGACCCCTGGCAGTGCGGGTGGGAAACATCACATCCTCCACCCTGATCCTCAACACCGGAGCCCCTCAAGGCTGCATGCTCAGCCCTCTCCTCTACTCCCTGTTCACTCACGACTGCGTGGCCACACACAGCTCCAACACCATCGTGAAGTTTGCTGATGACACGACCATTCCTCGGTGTCCACATCACTGAGGACCTGACCAGGAATCATCACACCACCACCATCACCAAAACAGCTCGACAGCGGCTCTTCTTCCTCTGCAGGCTGAGGAGGTTCAACATGGAGTCCAGGATACTCTGCAACTTCTACAGGTGCACCATAGAGAGGATCCTGACCTTCTACAGGTGCACCATAGAGAGGATCCTGACCTTCTACAGGTGCACCATAGAGAGTATCCTGACCTTCTACAGGTGCACCATAGAGAGGATCCTGATCTTCTACAGGTGCACCATAGAGAGGATCCTGACCTTCTACAGGTGCACCATTTTTTCGGACTATTTTATTTTATTTCATTTTTATAAAAATCTACGTCTTATAATTACACTGTTGAGGAACCTGTGACCTAAGTTTTTCATTCATTGCACACCGTAGATGTGTATATGACATGACAATAAATCTTTGAATCCTGATTTACAGTTCTGCATGACTCAAAACGCTAAAATGAAATCATAACTCAACAACAGCTAGCCTGACCAGGTGCCAAAGGTACAAGTATTTTTACGTTGGACAATGTGGGACATGTTACTAAGATGCTGAGAGGTACTTAAGACTTTAATATAATATCCATCTCCAT
The DNA here is from genome assembly GCA_031216635.1 of Dissostichus eleginoides. NCBI lineage: Eukaryota > Metazoa > Chordata > Actinopteri > Perciformes > Nototheniidae > Dissostichus > Dissostichus eleginoides. The sequence goes on from CM062267.1 coordinate 37,232,689, forward strand.
CGCTAAAAATCATATTCACCTCCATGTTCGATTGAAGAAAAACTCTGGTAGATGTCGTAAAAAATCTTTCTGGGAATTACCCTCCACCGGAGTAAATACTTTCCCAGGATTTTGTAGCTTCAACTCCTTTCTTTGTCAGGGTTTCCATTATATTCGGTCACAAAGCATAATTTCAATTCCCCATTTCAGCGACCAGAGAGGGGCCGGGGGGGGGGGGGATATATCCAGTCTCTGATAGTGTTACGTTATTATGAGAGTGCTCTCATACTTGTTTGATTCTGAAATTGTATATATTTATATAAATATATGTGTGTGTATATGTCCGCATCTGTAGCCTGTTATTGTCTCATTATACCGCACTGTGAATGAATTAAAAGTAAATATATAAGTGATCATGAACACATCTGTCCATCAGACAGAGGGCTGCTGTGCCTCCTGTCATCATTAATGGACGTCTCTTTAAAATGACCGCTCAGAGGAGAGGATTTCTCATTTCTCTAACCGCCTGCTGCTTCCCCTCCTCTCTCCTCGGTTCCCCTCCTCGATTCCTCCGCTTGCATCTCCTGTGGGCGGGACTAAGACACGAGGATAGGAGTCGAGGAGGGGAGTCGACGAGGGGAAATTAGAGAATTGAGAAGCCTTCATAGACAGCAGGACTCTAAGCAGCTTATGCCTTACCCTTTAGGAGCTTGTGGCTGTTCTCTGACAGCCATACAAACAGTTTGGCAAAGTGACAGTTGCAGAGCCAGGGGTTGCCCTCCAGACGCAGCATCCTCAGGGAGGGCAGGGATTCCAGGACCACTACGTCCAGAGCTGAGAGAGCGTTTCTCTGCAGCTCCAGCTCCCTCAAAGAAGTCAGCCCTGTGAAAGCATCTCTGCCCACCATGTGTAGGTATGGGTTGTTCCCCACTCGTAGTTTGATCAGACTCCTAGACTCTCCAAATGTTCCAGACGAAATTTCAGTCAGGTTGTTGCTCCCCAAGTCCAAGAAGACTAATCTAGAGGAGGTGCTCAGGGTGCCTGGCTCCAGCTGGGAGAGGGAGTTATTCCTTAGGTCCAGGTAGACCAGATCGCTGTAGAGGACCAAAAAGTCGTAAGGGATCCAGGGAATCCAGTTGTTGGAAAGCAGGAGACGGCGAACATTCAGAGGGATGGAGTCTGGAACTCTGGTTAGCCCTTTCCCAGTGCAGTCCACAGTGTGATGGTCTGGACACAAACAGCTGGAGGGACAGTTGTGGCCCCGCGTAAGCAAAATTGAAGAGATCAAGGCTAGGAAAGGCTGCAGCCAGTTAATGCATGGTATCATTGTCCAGGGGGCGGCAGCATTAAACAGCAGATGGGGGGTAAGGGGGCCCCCACAGGGGGAAAGAGGGGAGGTCAGGGAGACGGACAAATTGACAGGTTAAGATCACAGGAGGGGGGGGCGGGGGAGAAAAGGCCAGACGATGTCAGTTCAGCGTGGCGCTGGCATCCTCAATGCTCTCTGCACTGCAAATCAAGAACACCCTGAAAAAGCATGGAGGTGCGAGCTCTGTATTCCAGGAGACCCTCTAACATTCTGGATGAAAAAGCAGCCTGCTGGCAGTGGGGGAAGAGAGGGGAGGAGCAGAAGAGAGAGTGAGCAAGAGAGCAGGGAGGGGGGGCTGTTCAGAGTGGGGAGGATTAAGACTGAGGTAAATATAGGCCAACCAACCAGCGGCGAGAGGGCGGGGTTTGTGGGAAAGCCATAGGATCTGTGTGTGTGTGTGTGTGTGTGTGTGTGGTGTGTGTGTGTGTGATGCAGTCTCCTGGAATCACCAGCGTTCCCCTCTCCTCCCTGCTTGCTCCCTCAACACTCCTTCTCTTTTTCTCACCTTTGCTTCACTAGCTGATGGGGATAGTAAAGAGGTGGTTTCTCACCCTATCACCATGACAACCGATCCAAATCATGTGCCAGGAGCAGGATGTGCAGACGTAGTGTGGAAGTGCTCATTTGGAGGTATGAAACACAGACATCTGTGCCACCTGATGCAATCGAGCAAAATGGCACTGCACTACGAGAAACCTTAATAAAGCGTGTCATTTCAATTCCATATTTTTATTTTGTTCGAGCAGTTAAATTCAATTTAAATTTAAATTTAAAAGACACTGTATCTATCAGAGAATGACCAACACAGGAGTTTGGAGGCAGATAACATTGTGCATATCTATATATATTTTATATATTTAAGAGAAAAAAAAGAAGACACATCTGAAATGGATACGAATGATATTTGAAAAGGTGCTTGTATGATCACAATCACACTAAGAGATACTTAATGGGGTTTAGTTCCTTTTTCCTTTTAACAATATTTACTTAATTCGTTTATTCTGTACACTTCTCTTCTTTGAACAGCATGAATGACATTGTTTTGAAGAATGAGGAAGAATGTCTGTCATGGTTCCATATTTTTGGGTAAAATATAGAATGATAAACCTGATTTGTATATATATAGTATTGATCTTATTTGTACTCTAAATAATGAACCACAATGAGCTCACAACTCCTGAATGTGTGTACATTGCAATGGTTATTCATACAATATCAAAATGATAAACTCTAGTGAATCGCTGCTCCCTGTAAGCTACCAACCACAAACATGATGTGTCCTTGTGTTGTTGGGTTGATTCAAATCAAATGTCCTGACCGTTCAATGAATCTGTTTCATCAGTTTCACACTCATCTGGTTTGAATGTTCATGTGAATGTTGTCGGTGTAAAATGAATGGATTAATAATTCTAAATCTTTCCATTTTCGGTTGCCAGTATCAAGCCAGTAAAAACTAAATTGTACATAAATATCCCTAGAGTCTTACCAAATCATAGTCTCTGCGCTGAGAGAAAGAGGACAACATAAATAAATGCTCCCGCTCTGATCTCTATCGTGTGAGGAAAGTAGGTCACACCAAGCCAGCCCATAATGAAGCAGCTGTAGAGGCATCTAAAACCTGGCTCCAATTCAGTCTATGGATCAAAGTAGCATTCATCAATCTCTCCAACAAAAATAAAACGAAAAGAGTAGAAGTAACATGTTACTCAAGTCAAAGTAGAAAAGTATTAGCATGAAAATATAGTTAAAGTACCAGAAGTAAAATTAGTCCTTTTGCAGGACTACTGCACAAGGACTACCACCACTATTGGTCCATTTCAGAATAATATATATGATATGTTTTATAATGATTGATCATTAAAGTGTTCTCAAAGCTGGTAAAGGTGCAGCTAGTTTGAATGACTTTGTATACTGCAGGGTAGCTTGTGGATTTACTCCAGGTGGAACTAAAGTCTGATTTCAGAGTAGATCCTATTGTTTATCATAAATCTATATATGCAAATAACTAAAGAAGTATAAATGTAATGGAGTATATAATATGTTTCCCTGTGTCCATACCATGTCCAGAAATGTAGTGGAATTATTCATTCAATTTCAGTTTTAATACACATAACTATTTAAGTAAAAATGGGTTTTACTTTTAAATTGTGTTCGCTGTAATTTGGCCCATAAAGGTGTTGTCAGATAGTCTTCAGATTTGTATCTTTCACAGTCAACTTGTATATATTTTACTTTTAAGTTCAGTTTTATTTTTTCTATATTGAGATGTTTAGATTTTATCTTTGTTTATTTTCTACTTTTTTTATTTTTCAAAATGATGTCCAATTCCTCAGTTTTAACATGCTGCTGTAATGACAACAAAACATCCCAATTTGGGATCATTAAAGTATATCTTAAAAACAAACCATGAAAAGT